>BHFT01056568.1:0-26746 GCA_004320025.1 Laticauda laticaudata
TCCTGCCCACATGCTTTTATCTTTCTTGGTGACTTCAATCTACCTCATATTAACTGGCCCCTTAACGAATGTACAATTGAACCCACACATGCAACCTTCTACAATGCAGTAACAAATCTGGGACAAGAACAGCTAATAACCAACAACACTAGACTTAACAACTGCCTCGATCTCATCTTCTGCAACAGTGCAATTTATGAAATACAAATTAAAGAACCCTTTTCCAACAGTGACCACAACATGATTGACTTTTTTCTCAGCATACGTCCACACAAAAATCATCACATTGTAAGCAATTGACAAAAATAAACAAATAAATAAAATAAATAAATTGATCAAGATTGAGAAGCACTGTTCTAGATGAAGTAGTGGAAATATATTTGAGTAGTTGGGGACAACCTAATGTAGTGTTTTCCAGAATCGATGGGCTTTGTCTCTTTGATTTTCCCAAGTGATAGGGTCACTCCTGAAAACTCCAACTGCACTCCAACATTTATTTATTTTATTTATTTATTTTTGCAAATTGCTTACAAGATAATAGGTGTCAGTAAAAACATAGTTATGAATACATGGGTACATATAAGAAAAATAAAAAATAAAAGAAACAATAGGACAGGGACGATAGGCACGTTGGTACGCTTATGCACACCCCCTACAGACCTCTTAGGAATGGGGTGAGGTCAACAGTAGACAGTCTAAGGTTAAAGTTTTTTGGGGATTTGGGGAAGAAACCACAGAGTCAGGTAGAGTATTCCAGACACTTACCATTCTCGTTGCTGAAGTCGTATTTCCTGCAATCAAGTTTGCTGTGATTAACCTTGAGAGTTTGTATCTATTGTGCCTTCCTCTGTGTTGATGGTTGAAGCTGAATATATTCATTGACAGGTAGGACATTGCAATGATATGATTTTAATATACTATACTTTAGATTTGGATCGAAGGCAGATGTAGTTCTAGATTTTCTAGGTCTAGAATTTCGAGTCTGGTGGCATAAGGTATCTGCAATGATCAGAGGAGGGAGAACTCTTCCTGTGAAATATTTCTTGGACTTTCTCAACTTTGTTATATCAGAATATGTAATGTGGGTTCCAGAATGATGAGCTGTATTCGAGTATTGGTCTAGCAAATGTTTTGTATGCTCTATTATTAGTGTAATTTACCAGAGAAAAAGCTACGTAGATTAGGTTAACAACTCTTAAAGCCTTTTTGGCTATGTAGGTTACAGTGGGCTCTAGTGCTTAGATCATTAGAGATGAGTACTCCACGATCCTTGACAGATTTTGGATCATTATCAGATCTTGACTATTGAGCCTGTATTTTATTTTTGATTTTTTTTGGCCAATATGTAAACAAGCATTAATTTGTTGAATTTTGATTGAGATTTGAAGTTGCCATTTGTTTGACCATTCTGATACATAGTCAAGGTCTTTTTGAAGGATAGCAGTATTGTCAGTGGTGTTGAATAGCTTTATATCATCAGTGAAGAGAACACAGTTGCTCTTGATATGATCACAGAGGTCATTTGTGTAGAATATGAAAAGAGTTGGTCCTAGAACATTGGGTACCAAGGGATGGGAACACTGATCTAATAAGTAGTTTAGTCCAATCTTTAGGAGAGCTTTTCTGACATTCTTAAGTATGACAGAAAAGGAATTAGTGAGCACAAGAGTGAAGTACAGAAGCTATTTCTGGTTAGCAACTGCAGCAATTTAAAGTTCATCTTCCTTGTTTCATTACACCAGTGTAGGGACATGCATAGTGACAAATTTCTGACAAAGTGTGAGTGGAAAGCCTCTGATGTGTACAATGGGATTTAATTTTATTTTAATGAAAAAATATACATATAAAACTATCCATTAAAAATAAAACAGCAAAGTAATTTGCAAATTTTCCTACAGCATAATAAATTAAGCATGGAGAGCACTAGGAATGCAATTTGCAGTCATTTATAATGCAGTATTTTATGTTAATAATTCAAATATCACATGCTATTTGGAGATACTTCTAATTAATGTATTTATGAAATAGTGAACTGTGACTGTTTTGGTTCCATTTAGCTAAACATTTCAACAGAATGTACGTGTTGTTGATTTGTGCTTGCTTGATGGCACCAGCAAACTTCAAATGTACAACAGGGGAAGTTGTGGGTTGTGAAGTTTTTTTTTTTAATGTAAGCACACTACTCCAGAATAGTGGTGGTGTAGAAAGTAGATAGGATAGAGGAAAGAAAGAACTCTTTGAGAATTTACTTGGAATAATGTGAAGCAGGAAACTTTTGTGAAAATAATTAACTGAGAGAAAAGTTCAGAGCCTCGTTAAGGCCCTCTGAACTATAAGTACTTTTTCCATGACGTTCCTCCAGAAGTTTTCAGACACGGTGTGTAGCTTTTATTTCTTATTTCCAATTACATTCTCTTTCAGACAAACAATAAAATAAATATTTGTTCAGTTCCTCAGGACAAAAAAAATAGGGGTGTATTTTGTTTTGTGTGCACATGTGCGCACGCGCACACACACACATACACACACACAAGGAGAGCCAGGGTGATGTAGTGGTGAAGTTGTTGGGCTAGAAGTGGAAACATACAAGGTTCTAGTCTTCAGGTATTCAACCCTACGAGGTGATTTGGGTGACTTGGGTGGGTGATATAAATAACGCTTGTCTCAGTTCTTGACCGGAAAATTAAAAAAATATATATATTAACCTAACTGGCCAATGTTATAGACTATACTCATAACTTTTATTGAAGAAACAATGGATTGATCTAGGGTGGTAATGATATTTCAGCCTATATTAGATTAGAAACGTTATCTTCCTATAAGTGTTTTATTTAATTTTACGCCCATTTCTCTTTTGATTTTAACAGAAAGAACTTTTAAGAAAACTGATTTAAATAATTATACAGTGGACAATATCCTCATGTTTCATTGATTGATTGATTATGTGCCACCTAATAGGAAAGGCAGGTCTGCGTTCTCTTCCAACAGCAGCAATAGCCACTGAACTTTATATCATACTCAGAGTACTTTTAATTAGTTCATTTTTTTTCAAGGATGATTCTTTTTTTAAGGATGATTCCACTGGTGCTGCTGAATAATAATTTATTCCATCTTTTCTTTATGTTGCTCACTGAGGATTTAACATTGTTCTGATCCAATGGGTTGTGATCATAATTTTTAGCGGGAATGACTTAAGAATAGTCTCCCTTATATGTTTTATTCTCATGGATATATGAAGCAACCATATACATCGGATGATGTTGTAGTCTCAAGTATTTATACAGTGTTGTATTCTTTCCTAATTGCTGCCCTCAATTCTTTAGGTTACAACTTTCAGCAGCCGCAAAAACTGGGATTGTTAATAGCTCTAATGTAAAGCAGGCAGAGATCACCAAGCTGGGGAAAATTATACATCAGCTGGAATCCAGATGAGACAAAAATAACAGATGTTTTTTCTAACTTAGCATCTTCCCGTTCTGTTATGTTAGAACTTCTAAAATTGTAACCCCCAATATCCCTACATCTTGGAAGCTGTGCAGATAAACTGTTCTGAAACTTGTCCTTACATCAAGAGCATTTCATGCTGAACATTCGCTTGGTGAAGCACTCTCACCACATATCTGCAGATGAAATGATGGAGGCTATAATTAAAAGTGCACATGTTACGACAGAGTGCTGGTGAGACTATTATTGCACCAAAATATTAAGTTTAAAGAAGTGCCCTACATTACCTCATGTATTCTAATGACTGTATTCATCCTATAAATAAAACATTTTGAACTCGTAAATGGGCAACGCAGGAGCAGCCGAGCACATTGTTCACGATCTTGATAGAAACTACTTAAGGTTACATTTTACAAAAATGGCTACTGCGAACTGTGCTGAAAGAAGGTTTTCAGTTAAACAATGTCATTTCTGTTTTTGCTCCAGAATACCTTGATAAATAGTCTTGCCTCTTTTTGAGGAGACGGTGATATATCAATACACTTTGTCTGTTGACCCAGGAGGGCACAGTTGATGATACTTTGAATATTACAAATCCTTTGCCATATGCATGGTGTCTAGCCTGGACTTCAACCCTATCACTTTTGAACAGATTGTTTTAGACAACAGATCTCAAGGGCAGAGAATAATCTGCAATGCATATATGTTTCCTTGCTCATTTAATACAAAGGAGTCCTCAACATTGACCTTGTCTCTGGAATCCAACTTGGCAGGGAGGGAGGAAGCACAGCAAAGACCTGCAAAATCCCATTTTTAAAGGGGTACCTGAACAAAAAAGCCAAACGAATAGAAGTGTAAAAGTGTCTAGTTACTTTGCTGTTGCTAAATAAGAGAAATGCCCTAAATGAATAGGTATATACATATATCAGATCGTATTAATCCTATAATATTACTTATTACAGAATAAGGCATATTTTTTCTTCTTTTTTTCAGACCAACAATCTTTACAAAAGTTGTTTGGATACCTAAACACCAGCAATTTTTAAAGGATTTTTCAAGTTTTCTGCCTTTTAGATTCTCTCCCCAAAATATTTCTTGACTTGCTTTCATTTCTCACTGGACCCAAATGAAGTCCTACCAAGATAGAATAGAATACAATATAAATAACAGAGTTGGAAGGGACCTTAGAGGTCTTTTAGTCCAACCCTCTGCTTAGGCAGGAAACCTTATATGCTTAGGTTCTGTGTATTTCTCCATTTTTTTTAACCATAGGAGATTCTTAAGGACAGAGTTTCTTTCAAATCCCCTTTGTTTGCATCAGCTTGTCATTTTCCAGCCAGACTGGGTTCAAATCTCCATCTTTTCTTCTGACAAATCCCAAACCTACCTATAAAGTCCACCAAGAGTTGGGTATGGCTAAGTAGTTAAGAACAACAATAACAAAAAAACATTTGTAATGTTACAGTCTTCACTTATTTATTTTGTTTGATATATGGGGTAGGGGGAATACCACACTGTTTTCTTTTAACTGGAAAAAATGCAGGCTACTTAGAAGGCAGAACCACAGGGTTTGTTTTTTTTTAGTTTTGTAGTTTTTTTTTAAAGAAACAGCAGTATAGAAATTGCTGGCTATGTTGGGTTTTGTTTGTCTGTTTGTTTTTAGGACAAATACAGCATCCTTTTAAAAAAAAAAGATGAAATGCATCCCATTTTTAATCATGTTAACATGGCACTTGGTGTGTGGGCCAAATTTCAGTTCTGTTTATTATGGTTATTTTAGATCCCAAAGCATTCTGATGTGTATATAATTCCTGAGAAAATTGTTCTTCTGGCAGATTAAGGAAACAATTTGCTTTTGCTTCAGGCCATTAACATTTTAATGTAATGGTTGTCGGTGGTAACAAATCATCTTTAGGCAACATTATCTATTATTAACCTTATTAAGTAGCACATTTCTTTTTGCTGGCAAACTGATTTTCCACCCTCAACATCGTTTCTCTTTTATTGTTCCATTCTTCTATCTTTGCTTCTTGTTCTCTTCTTCTTCTTCCTCCTTGACCCCTTCACATTACCTTCCTTTACTAAATTGTTTCCAGGGTCATCTTTTTTTGTTCTAAGCATATAATCTGTCAATAATTCATCAATGTGATTTGCAAAAAGTGGTTCTTGTAAAAAAAAATAAAGATGGTATCATTCCTGTGGAATATTGAACATGTGCTTGTTCTGTTTTAGCTATGTACAGATGGACCTTTTAATATGCAACACCAACAGTTAATTGTGTAAATTTTGCTTCCAGATGATGCAACCTTTATTTAGGGAATAGGCCATATTTTACCTTCCTTCCATCTGTCTTTTCTCATTGCAGGAATAATCCACTTAGGTAAAAGTAGCATAACTCAAGGTCTTTTGTTCTTGCAAATGTTGTATGCCATGAAATTTTACCTTATCTTGAGAAGTTGGTTGCTAGATCAGCAGTGACTGATATGGCTGCTCTTGCTTCAGTTTCTTCCATACAGTTTCCTCTGATGATATAATGTTATAATGATTTCTGGGCATTTTAAATAGTTTTGTTTCTTGTTCCAGAATGCTTGTCCCAATGGTGCTTTTTTCAAGAGGCAACTGAACTTTCTTGTTTTCCTTGAAGACGTTTTACTTCTCACCCAAGAAGATTCTTTAGCTCTCACTGGATAGTGGGGAATGGAAGGATTTTTATTCCTTGCAGACAGCTTCTATTCCCCACCATCTAGTCAGAGTTAAAGAAGCTTCTTGGATGAGAAGCTAAATGTCTTCAAAGAAAACAAGGAAGTCCAGATGCCTCTTGAAAAAGCACTTTTGGGGCAACTATGACTGGGATGACTGAGATTCTCCATAGACATCCAGAATGCTTAGGAAGTTCTGTGGTAGTTATAATGCAATCTTTAAATTGAAAATGCAAGAGGAATGTTTCTAAAAAAATTGGTACATGTATTTCACACTTCTGCAGTTCATGTAAAAAATATGTGCAAAAGTTAGGTGTGCATACCACCTTGTGTAAGCTTTGCTGATTTAATTGTGTACTACCCAAACTTATGCCAAGGAAAAAATAAATGCAAAATCATCCAACCAAAAAAACTTGGTGTATTATTTCTCTTGTTCCAGTTTTCTGTAAATTCAATTGTGAACTAATTTAAAAAAAAAAATGTTCAAGAAGTAAGCGCTTGTTAGATCTGCAAACCAAGGAGAAAAACACAGGAATGAAAATTCTTCCTAAGCAGACAGGATAATATTAAGAAGATAAGTACCCCAAAATGATCTATATAAGATACAGGTGGAAATACAGTGACTCTTTTGAATAGATTATGAAACTGTAATGAAACATGTAAATGTAAACTGTTCTGTGGTTCTAACAGTAGGAAAGAATGAGAAAGTGATATTCTGTGATAAACAGCTTGCATCTGGGCACAGTATTTAATTTTCCTTCCCAAAATTTAAAAGTCAGCAACAACACACACAACAAAAGAAATGCCATTTAATAAAATTACATGCACTGATTTTAAATCATCTACACATCTGTTGTATTCACAGTATTTATCATACTGTCATACAGTTGAAAAACCTACAGTACAGGGCAAGCTCCAGACATATATTCTGTAAAATGAGACAAGTAGGGAAAACCTTATGTGTATACAAATCAAGTCACTGCACCAGCTACCTGTGTTAGATTTGAAGCTTAGGCCATTTGCCCATTAGTAACTTATAGCATCTTTANATAGTATTACCCAGCCATACTCAAAGTGATACAAGCCTGTTCTCATAATTGGGTAGGGTTTTTTTTTTTTTGGGGCACAATGATGGTCGGAGAGCTCTAGAAAGTGTTACAAATCACAAGTGAGGAAAATAACCATAATGTCCTCCTCTACGCTGACACCTCCTTCCAGTTCCTTTTTCAGCTGGGCATAATGTGCAAGGAGTAGTAAATCAAGAGAAAACTTGGGCTATGAAAATAATGGAGGAAATAGGACAAAAGAGCACAGCTTCCTTTGTGAGGCATTCTCGGCACTAAATGGAAAAAAATATGCATCCTTTTTGAGAAGGAATATGGCTTTCAGGTCTTTGTCATAGTAACTCAATTAACACCCTCTCCTGTCTGGAAGAGATGCTTCTCCAGGACAGAGGAGAAGTCAGACATAGCCATTGCTACCTTTTCCCAGATGTTAACCAGTTAGAATGGTTTAATCTCCTAATCTTATTCTGGAAAGAATCTCAGCAATTACAGCATCCCTACTGACATTGTATTGGTAGCTGTCAACTCTTGCCTGATCCAAAACACAGCATACAGTATTACGGTACATTTGTAATTCATAATAGGCAGACGATGCCCTGTTGAAAACAGAATGAGAAATCCAGACCATAAGTGCAATGGCATCTAGAGATATACACTACAGTCGGTGCTATACCATACAGTTGCATAATTCTGCATTTATCAATGCATGCTGGTTCTTCTGAGTCTTATCCTAAGTGGAGAAAACCAACTTTTCTGTAGAAGCTTGAAATGTTCTAATTAATGGGCAGCCATCATTGACTTGGATATCTTGATGACACAACAAATTGAAATTTGGGAAGCTTATCAAGACTAATACTTTCAAATGATCATTTTAATATAAACTTTTTGTCATTTTTTACTTCTGGCTGTTATTAGAAAACCCAAAAATACAGGAAAAAAAAAGTCAAAATTGACCGTTATATATCTCAAGCAATTCCACATTAAGGAAATGGCACCTTTATTTTGAAAGCTTAAATTTTAGCCTTTATGATAAACATTAAATGTTTTCACATCAGGGTTTGTTTGTGGGTTTAAAATTGCATGATTCTAGGGCTATCTTTTTAAGGAGAAGATATATTTGAAATTTAGACATTATTGAGGTGGGCACTGATCTTATTCCCTGAGCTTGGAGTTCTTTTAATATTTTCTACAAATGTTGCTGCTGCTATCTAACCTTTTATAGAGGAAAGCAGTTGGACTCAGCTTTTCATATATTTTGCTGACTGCTCCAAAGCCAATATGATGTGCCTACAATCCACTAGATCGGAACCTATTCATGGGTTTAAATCTGAAAGACTGTGCATTGATGAGAAATAATAGGCAAAACTAATAATCAACTGTGCAGTGAAGTGTAAATAAAAATACAAGCATATAATATGATTTCCCTTCATATAGTTATTCTTGTTGGAAAATCTGTGTATGTCATTAGGTTTGCCCATTTCTAATCGATCTCTAGATATAGATCAGAGGAAGCACAACAAGCACTCAGTTTAGCTCACAAAAAAGTTGAAAATTTCCTTTGAAGATGGTAAGAAGACATCATTAAACAAATTCTTCCAAACATGATATGACAATCAGGTGGATCCCTGCTGTTCAGCTGTTTTGATTTCTTACTTATCTGGTGGATGATTGATTGATTTATTTAGAGTATAGCATACAAGGCCAGAGAGGCACCAGTGTTATGCCCACAGTAGAAGCTCTGGCAGCTGACAATCGCTAGTCCGTTTGTTGCATTGGTGCACCACAAGAGAACTTCATGCTGGCTGGCCTGCAGAGTTATCAGAGGAAGTCAGCTCATTCAACACTTTCTTCCATTGCTCCTCCACTGATCGCATCTGGCCAGATCCAGGGCCGGTTCTAGCTACCTGCACAGAATGCAGTCAGCAGTTTTCCATCACCTAAATGGCAGTACCTATCCATCAACTTACAAGTGATGCTTTCAAACTGCTAGGTGGGAGGAGCTAGAGGCAAGAGTTGGGGGCTCACCGTGTCCCATGGAGGTGGATTCGAACCCCTGGAGTGCTGGCAATTGTTCAGCACATCCAGTACCATTAAGCCTCTGTGAATAGTTCACCAGGATTGTGTGTCCAAAACTGTTCCTTTGAGTTCTTATAAGCCCATGTTTGTAAAATCAATGTAAGGATCTAATTACTTTATCTTTTGCCATCTTCTTTTTTTTGTTGCCTTCCATTTTTGCAATATCAAACCTTGGCTGAAGATTATTGCTTCTGCATTGTGCATCTCAAATAGTCAAGTTTTTGCTTCACTGTTAGTGCTTACAGAGAGCCAACTGGTTTTAAATTCATTTGGTATTAAAATATTTGTTTTTCTTGTAGCCCAAGGTACTTTCAACAATTTTCTCCGATGTTTCATTTCAAACAAAGACATTGATTTTTCTTTGTTAGCTCTTTTTTTGGTTGAGCTTTCACAGCCATTTGTTAAAGTAGAAAATCCATGGCCTTGACAAGATTGTTCCTTTTTTTATCAGGGTGATGGCTCTCCAATTCAATACTGTCTTTGGATATGTTGAAGTCTTTCTACAGAATAGTAGATGTCCCTGCACTTCATAGTTACATAATCGTCTCTGTGGATTCTTAGCCCAGGAAGATAAAAAATCTTTGATAGCTTCTACTTCTTCACCTATTCACATTGGTCAGACTCCAGCATATGGCACGCAGGTACTTACTTGTGTGCTGTTCAGCTTCCTTCGGGTATTATCCCACGTCATTGTAGTGCTTTTAAAGCTGTAGCAACCACGCAGAATCTCATCTGCCATCATCAGGCTTCTCAAACTCAATACAGAAGCCTGATGATGGGAGATAAGATTCTGCTGAAACGTTGCTACACACTTTAAAAGCACTACAATGACGTGGGATAATACTCGAAGGAGGCTGAAACAGCCACACACACACACACACATATATCACTTTTCAGACCAGCAGCCCAGCTGTGCAACTTCTGCAGCCTTCATCTGACTCTTGCCTCTCCACAGCATCCAGTCATGTCAATCGTGGATCGTAACACAGTCCTTTTGGCAGCCACCATCCTTCTGCAAACAGTGCGAAGCCACTACAGGCTCTGTGAACTCTACTACGGGAAGAAAAAGAGGCGGCCAAGAAGCGTCTGGGTCCGAAGATGGATCGGGAGAAGAGCAGAGTACAGACTGTACAACAAGCTGATGGTGGAGCTCAGGAACAAAGACACTCGTGCATTCCAGAACTTCATGAGGATGCCTCCAGCCATGTTTGACGAAGTTGTGGAGTGGCTGACACCCAGGTTGACCAAGCAGAGCACCAACTTCCGGCCCAGCCTGGACCCTGGGCTCAAGGTGGCACTGACTCTGCGCCACCTGGCCTCAGGGACCACCTACAGGAGCATGCAGTATGGCTGGAGGGTGCCACACAAACACCATCAGCATTGTTGTCAGAGAAGTGGTGCAGGCCATCATCGAAGAATACAAGGAGGAGCTCCTCCAGTGCCCCCCCACTGAAGAAGGATGGAAGAAAGTTGCAGAGCAGTGTATCAGAAGTGGAACTTCCCCCACACCATTGGAGCCATAGATGGCAAGCACGTGGCCTGCAAAGCGCCAGCCAAGTCGGGGTCCAATTATTTCAACTACAAGGGCTTCTTCAGCATCATCCTCTTCACCATGGTCGATGCTGACTACAAGTTCATGTACATCGATGCTTCAGGCAACGGCTCATCTTCAGATGCCCAGGTATAAAATGCCAGTGACTCAAGGAGGGGCTGGAACGCAACCTCATCATGGGCTTCCCAGATCCAGACCCCCTGCCCAACGACACGCAAGATGTGCCTTCTCCCTCAGAACCTACCTCATGAAGCCCTACACTTCCAGATGCCTCACCCATGAGAGAGGAATCTTCAATTACAGGCTGTCCAGGGCAAGGCGGGTGGTGGAGAACGTCTTTGGCATCCTGCCAACAAGTTCCAGGTACTTCTCACCACCATGCAGCATCACCCAGAGACCGTGAGGAACATCGTGGAATCGTGGAATCTTGCTGCATCCTGCACATTCTCAATGCGCACCTGCTACCCAGCTTGCAGAACAGGCTCGTGGACCTCCAACAAGGCAATGGGGACATGGAGCCTGGGAATGGAGGCAAGGGTGAAACCTGATAGACACTGAGGATGTGCAAGGCCCCAACAGAGCCTCACGTGAAGGGAAGAAGCAGCGCAACCTCCTGAAACACTGGTGCAACTCCCCAGCTGGAGCAGTGGAGTGGCAAAAGACAGGATGATAGATATTAATGGATGCTTCCTTCAGCCTGTCTCATCACCCTGATGAGATTGGGCCATGTATGTTGGTGGGCCTACAATGAACAGGGCATTTAATAAAGAGTTGTGTTTATGTTGACATGTGTGGATGATTGATTACATTATTATTGATAATAAAGGGCCATATGTGTGGCAGCTGGAGGGGGACCATACAGTCCCACTATGCTTGCACTGGAGGTTTATCTATCCCACAGCTATCTTAACCCATTCCACAGGGTATCCGAACCCATCCACAGGTATCCCTGCCCATCCCACTGCTATCTCAACCCATCCCACAGCTATCTAACCCATCCCAAAGGTATCCCTGCCCATCCCACAGGTATCCCTGCCCATCCCACAGATATTACCCATCCCAAAGGTATCCCTGCCCACCCCCACTGCTATCTTAACCCATCCCACAAGCATGCAAAGGCTAAACCATTTTCTAAAAGTTTCCACCAAGACTTTATTTACAAAAATAAATAGGCAAGTGTTGTGAAGCAAATATAACTTTTATTAAAAACAAGCTGTAAAAGAAAAATGACCCAAGTCAAGTGTCCAAATAAAGTCTACAGGTAGCCACCCAGTCTCTTGCACTCTTCTCTGTCACTCAGAGGTGTGCCCAGTCTCAGGGGTGAAGGGTCCAGGTGCGGTGTGGAGGTGGCTGGTGCTGGAGTGCTGGTCTGAAGCCCCCACTGGGGTGCCTGGCCCCGAGAGGACAACAGGGACGGTGGTTGAGGAAGCTCTCAGACAGCTGGCTCAACCCCGTGATGTTGAGAGCTGCCTTCACCATGGCCATGGGGTGTCAGCCCCAGTACCGACGACAGATGTACTGAGGCCAGGCTTGGCTGTGGGGTGGAGGAAGGAGCAGTGTAGTGGGGCGTTCTGGTCTGCAGCTGTGTGAGGACCTAGCGTGGGTGGCATCGGTGACATGGGTGCATGGTGGCATGGGGGGCATGGGTGGCATGGGTGGCATGGGTGGCATGGGTGGCATTGGTGGCATCAGTGGCATGGGTGGCATCGGTGGCATCAGTGGAACCAGTGGCAATGGTGGCGTCCAATGAACCTGTGCCTGGACTGGGAAGGCTTCTGCCTGTGCTGCTGGACCTCCTGGTAGCCGTAGCCCTGTTAGGTGAGGGCCTGTGGAAAGCCTTGGAATGGGAGGGACATCACCTGGGGTGGAGGAGCAGACCTGGACTGGTGGGGAGCAGGTTCATCTGGATCTGGAGGGTTGTGAAGCAGATTGGTGATCCTGTCCTTCACCACCTGGTACTGGGTTTCCGCCATGTCCGTGAGGGTCTGGTTGACATAGGTGAGGATGTTGGGAAGATGAGGAGTCAGTGTGGACCGAGCTGAGAGAGGATATCTATTGCTACTCCTGATGGTGTCTCTATCTCCAGCACGACAGTGTGGCTCTGCTCCTCCTGTCTGGCTCTCTGCCTTTCTGTGGAGGTGGAGCTGGGGTTGATGTGGGTTGGACTGTGGTGGAAGTGCCGTTCCTTTCTCCCACTTGCCAGGGTTCTCCGTCGTGAGCACGCCTCCACAGGACACCTGGCCTGGAGACAGGAGGCTGAGCTCTCGACCGGAAAGAGGACTGGCTCTCAAGCAGGCAGCTGAGAGAGAGGGTTGTTGAGAGGGGCTGCTCCTCGGTGGCGGAATCTCACCCTCCAGGAAGTGCACTTTGGCCATGACATAGGGTCATCTCTGTCCACAGCTTGACCGCGGCCTGGGCCAGGATTTCTTGAGGTGCAGCTCTCCGCGGTACCAGGTTGTGCATGTGCTGTCACCAGCTGAAGAGAGGCACCTCCGAAGTATAGCCCAGCGCTCTCCGCCTTCTCTCTCAAGCAGGCCTGCTTCTTTTGGTGCCTGTAGAGCCTTGTCCCTTCCGCCATAGATACCATTCTTCTCTCAGCCACTCCAAGCACTCTCATCCTCATGTTCCTCCTCCGATGGAGTATATGCCCTTCCTCTCCCTTTCTCGCCATATGCCTCTTCCCCTTTGCAGGGACCAGCATAGGGCCCTCATCAGAGAGGGCTTCCAGGTTGTAGGGGCTGCTCACTCCACACCAACCAAGGGCAAG
Source organism: Laticauda laticaudata (assembly GCA_004320025.1). Taxonomy (NCBI): domain Eukaryota; kingdom Metazoa; phylum Chordata; class Lepidosauria; order Squamata; family Elapidae; genus Laticauda; species Laticauda laticaudata. The sequence goes on from BHFT01056568.1 coordinate 13,603, forward strand.
CCAGCAGCGAACCAGCAAGGACACCACCACCAGCAAGCAGCGACCAGCAGGACCAGGATCATACAGCAGCAGATCAAAGCCACCAGCAGCGCCCAGGCACGCACCAGCCAGGACCAGGATCAACGCACCAGCCAAGTGCCAGCAGGACCAGGAATCAGCAGCAGCAGCACCAGCAAGGACCAGGATTCAGCACCAGCAGAGTAAGCCACCACAGGCGCCAACAGCACCAGCAGGACCAGCAGGACCTAGACGAGACCAGGAAGCACAGCCAGCAGTCAGCAAGGAACCAAGGAGCAGGAGCAGGACAGTTAGCACGAGCAGGGACCACAGGACGAGGAGCAGCTTCAGCAGAGTAAGCACCAGCAGAAGCACCACCGCCAGACAGCAGCATCGCAGAGTAAGCACCAGCAGAAGCACCACCGCCAGAAGCAGCTTCAGCAGAGTGAGCACGAGCAAGAAGCACCACCGCCATAAGCAGCCAGCAGCAGCTCCTCCAGAAGTAGAAGCAGCAGAAGCCACCAGCCCCAGAAGAGCGAGCCCGTGCTTACAGAAGCCCCAAGCAGAAGCAGAGTAGGGCCAGGGGTAGGTGAGAGGTGGCCCTGTACCCTCTTGCCAGGGCTGGCACGCAGATGGCTGAGGCTTTCTCTTCTTTCCCCATGGTTGTGGGGTGGCTGCGGGCTGCGGGGCGGGGCCAGGCAGGCAGGCAGCAAGGCTGGCAGGCAGGGAGGGCAGGCAGTCAGCAAGACGTGGAAGGCCAGGCAGGCAGACGAGCTGTGGCAGGCAGCACAAGCTCGGCAGGCAGGGCTGGCAGGGAGGCTGGCAGGCAGGCTGGCAGGCAAGGCCGGCAGCAAGGTTCTGCCGTGGAGATCCGTCTTTCCGAATCCGGCCTGCGTCCTTCCCCCGCTCCGTCTCCTTTTCCGTGTTGTCTGCTCTAGGTTATGCAAATTGTCTTGCCCCTTTGAGAGCAGGATAACAATGGATGGAACATATTTTTGCGTCCGCTGTGTCCTTTTACAAACGTTTTGCCAATCCGTTGGCCCAGTGTGACAGGGCCTTAAAGACTGAAACTATGCACCCTGATTAAAGTACTGACAGCCAACGGCTTCAACAAAAACACAAAATCACCAGCTTGATCCCACAAAACACACACTAAGGACATCCAATAAGAGCCCTAGGAAGTGATCAACAGACCTAATGGAACAGCTGTTCCTCCTCCATAAAGAGATACTACAGAGCAAAAATCAGTTGAGATACTACACAGGCATTCACATCAAAGGACTGCCTTCAAAACAGACCAAAAAAATAGCAGCCATACCTTAGAAACCCCCAAAGATAAAATTGACCTGGAAACCAATGCATATACGAAGTCCCTGCTTAGCATGCATGCCTGCCACATTTACACTGTACAGACCAATAAAAGAATAAGTACCCCACCTGGATGAAACACAAAATGCAGTAAAAAGCTTGGAAAAACATCTCCTACTAGTCCAAACAATTAAAAGACCACAGGTAATAGCATCAACTTCAATGGCATCAAAACCCTAGCCACTTTAGAAAACCCAGCCGACACGAATCATCAGAGAACCATAGAGGATTGAAAAAAAGACCTGAAAGCCATGATAGAAAGAGATGATTCCACCAGGATGTCAATCATTTGGAAGCCTGCACTCTACAAATAGAAAGAATCTCCACACACAAGCCAGGCAAACCACCTGGGACACACGACTCCCCCGGATACCTCCAGCTCAAACACACCCAACCAGGCACCCAGATGAACCTAGCTTCCTAAGTAGATAATAGCCGTCCTTTCACGCGAAGCCAAGCTTGCACTGAAAGCCTCCAACACAGGAACACCAGTGTTGTCCAGCCAATTCAAAGACCACAAAACAGACAGAAGAAACCAGAAACACCAATCAAGCAAACTCCAAGACCAAGAAACACAGACCAAGACTCCCAACCAATCAGGATGAAGAAAAAAACATCCTGGGACAACAGTAGGATAGCCTTATATTTAAACTAAACTAAACTCAATACAGAAGCCTGATGAGGGCAGATAAGATTCTGCCAAAACGTTGCTACAACTTTAAAAAATATTGTCAGCCTTCAAGATCTTCTACACCTACTTCTTCTATGTGTGCTGTTCAGCTTCCTTCGGGTATTATCCCACGTCATTGTAGTGCTTTTAAAGTTATAGCAATGTTTCAGCAGAATCTTATCTGCCATCATCAGGCTTCAGCATTGAGTTTGTATGTGGGTCAGGCTATCACAGCCGTTAGTTTTAAATTTGAGGCTAGCCTACTGCTGTGCCAGGATGGTTTTTTTAACATCCTGATTGGTTGGGAGTCTTGGTCTGTGTTTATTGTTCATTTCTATGGCATCTTGCTGAGATGGTACTTTAATGATATTTGTTGCGTTGGAATTTTACAAAAAGTTCATCATCTCTGCTACATTCAGAACCAGATCTTGTTTTATTTATTGAATAGAACTCCATCATAGTTCCTTATGGACAGTTAATTTGACGGTGATGTTACTTTTCTGTGATGCTCATGGAGAGCTGGTTTTTAGGTTGTTGGTGAAGTTACTTGCTGTATTCCCTTTAGAACTCTGTTAGTTTGTCACCTGCTTTGTACATCAAGGTCAACTGCTCCTGTTATTCCAGATGCTACTTTTCTTTCACCTTTAGTGTTTCAATTACTTATTAGGAAAGTGTCCTCATTTTCTGATGCTATATCTACAATGTTTTGGAAGTTGGCATCTTCTATGGTTGGAGCATAACGTTGGACCACTGTACTGCTGAAATGCTTATTTTGGACAAATTGAAACCAGGCTGACATTTTGGGCAGTTGAATGCAGCATAGACTTTACCACTTTTTTTTTGTTAATAATAATGACTATTCCATTTCTATGATCCTCTTACCCACAGTGCATCTGGTGCTCTTGTGATAGGAAGTGACCCATGCCAATTGGTTGCGGATGAATGATTTCTGGAATGTCAATGTTCAGGGTCAATTTTTCTGCTCTGACAACATTTGCCTTGGTTCATAGTTCTGACATTCCTTTTGTGTATGTGAGTATCTATATCTTTATAATACCAAACTTTTATTTTGCTTCTAGGCACATTAGCAGTTAGCTGTCCAGTTTTAATCCAGTCACTGTATAAACTTCAGTGTTGCTCACATTTGCTTTCTGATCTTTCCCGGTGGCTCATTGTGTATCTTCTGAGCTGATGGGCTGATTTTCTAGGTTCATGTAAACATTGTTCTGATTGTGAATATCCATGCCCCTGTCAGAATCTAATTCAGAGGGCAAGGCCAGACAGCTGACAGGGAATGGGAGTGTGGCCCCATTGGCTATGGAAGAAACTGGGGAAGGGCAAAGTCTGGCTGGGCAGAGCAGGAGAGAGGTAGAGCAAGGGAGAGGGAATTCAGAGGAAGACCTCGGCCCACCCCCTCTTCATCCTAGGACAAGCAGGGAGGAATGGAGAAGGGAACAATGTGAGCTGCATGGCTTATGGTGGAGGAAAGGGCCCTGATTCCCTTCATTAGCTGCAGCTGGGAACACAGTGTTTTTAAAAAGGAAAGCTCCACACAGTAAGTTGTTGGGAGCAAATTGTGAATTTATCTGGTATTGTCATGGCTTATCTGTGTTCCTGGCATCTTCCCAACTATGTGAGTGTTGCCGTGCTTTCAAGTCTGAAAGTCTTTCTCCTGCCCTGTCAAGTTTGGCAGCTTTGTTTGTTTGGATTTTTGGTGACAGATTGTATGTACCTTGTTTTGGACTGAATTTTCTACAGCTAAAGGCTGTTCCTGGGAGAATTTTTCTCCAGCTGAAGGTAACCTGGACATTGGGGACAAAGTTGGAGATGATAAAGGAACTCTTCTTGCTTATTTGACTGTGTTGCCTTTGTGCCATGCCCCGGGTCATCACAATCCATTTGAGTTTTTTGGGGGGCAGAAAACTGGATTGCCATTTCTGTCTTCAATGGACTGCATTGAATTTGATTTCTCTTCTATAACCTATGTCTTCCAAAAGTGTTCACTCCCAACAATATTGCTTGTGATATATTATATGCAAATTCATTCATCACTACCTACATAGCCAGAGGTGGTATTCAGCAGTGTCTGACCAGTTCTGGAGAACTGGTAGTGGAAATTTTTAATCATTCAGAGAACCGGCAAATACCACCTCTGACTGGAGATTCTACAGTATCCTTCCCCTGCCATACCCACCAAGCCACGCCCACAGAACTGGTAGTAAAAAAAATTGAATCCCACTACTGTACATAGTGAAGATTCGTTAAGGGCAGCTAGATGCATAGTTGGGTCAGAAAACATGTTCAAAAAAATGTTAATCAATGATTCTCATCAAGAGGAAAGTAGGCATTGTGTGGGTTGGTGCTTGGGATTCAAATTTATACCTGGCATATTTCAATATTTTATGATCCAATTATGAAATCAATGTTGTAATTTTAGGATTTACTTATATTCATCTGGTACAGAGATGGTATTCAGCAGGTTCTGACCAGTTGTGGAGAACCGGTAGCAGAAATTTTGAGTAGTTCAGAGAACCAGCAAATACCTCTTCTGACTGGAGATTTTACAGTATCCTTCTCCTGCCATGCCCACCAAGCCATGCTGACAGAACCGGTAATCAATTTTTTTGAATCCTACCACTGATCTGGTACAACATAGTGTGAGCAACTCCAAGGTACAGCTGGGAAAAATAGTTTCAATTAAAGTGAGCTGTAGATCCAGTTTAATGGATAAAAGTTTTGCTCTTGGTACTAATCTAAAATTTTGAAAAACTCCTAAATATTTTTTAGGCATTAAAATTTTTTAGTTCTATTTTATACAACATAAATTATTAGCATATTTCCATCTTCCAGAAATTTAGATGCACACAGTTATGAATGTCTTATTGTAATTCAGGTAATCACTTATGGCAATATTGTTGTTGCAGGAAACGAAATACTGTTATTTTAATGCAAAAATCTAGTATGCTATAGTGTTTCCCCTTTAGATATTTTACAGCAATTATTTTTTTAATTGTTTAATTTTTTTCTTTTTTATCCTAATTAATTGTGACTTTTGTGTTTTATCTGCTAGTCTATGATGAATAAAGATTGATTGCAAAAATCTAGGAAGTGCTAATAAGATTTACCAGTGAAAATAGAATTTAATGCAGTATCTATTCTGTTATCCTCTTGATGAATGGTCCCTTTCATTATTCTGTTCTGTTCTGATTGAAATGGTTCAGAAAAATCTTGAGATGTTTCCCATGTAGCTCTTCACCTTCTTAAACACAGAATAGCATGCTGAGCCATGGAAGATATTCGATTTTGTTTTTGGCTGGTCTTCTCCAACAATCTGCTTCAGGGCATCCTTTCTTAGCTGCACCATCTGTTTAGCTTGGAAACCTGCTTGAGGGTGCTGAGATGAAGTTTTTGTTCAAAAATTTCTTCAATTCATTTAATATAAGTGCAGAATAGTAATCATGGACTATATGACCAGCAATCCATGTTTTGCAATAATCGATAGAAGACGGTTATAGTACATATTTATGACTGGAATAAGAACATTTGAAACTATGCTGAGTTGAAGATACTTTCAGAATTTTTTTGTAGATTCTTGAACAAAGCTTCCTGGTTACTTATCATTAAAACATAGATACCCACAATAATTTATGTGGGTAGCACATAAATCAAATCAAGTCAATGCATAAATAAATGGATTGGTAGATAGGTAGGTAAGTACGTGGTCAGCAGTGGTGCTATTTGACCAGTTCGGACCTATTCGGGCAAACCGGCAGTGGTTATTTGGCATGCCACCGAACCAGTGGCAATCCCTGGCTGGCCACACCCCCAAGCTGGTTGCCCTGTCACTCACTTGCAATCACTCTCCTAGCTTTCCATTCCTTATGCCCTCTTTCTCCCCAGGGAAAAGGAAGAAAGGCATGGACTCTGCAAGTATCATTTTCCCCATGGGAGTAAAGTGTCTGGAGTGAGAAAGAGTGTGGTCTGACAGAGGGCTGGGGGGTGAATCAAGCCTTGGAGCATTTTTGCAACTTAAAGAATCCACTCAAGCCTTTGAGAAATTTAAAGGAGCTGCTTCCAAAATACTTGTCTGTTAAGTTCTCTCTCTCTCTCTCTCTCTCTCTCTGTGTGTGTGTGTGTGTGTACGAGAGAGAAAGGAAAAGAGAGAAAGATAAAACTCTGTGCTATTATTTTTAATTGTTCCATTATTTATCATGTGTTAATATTTTACACTGTCCCTACACCTAGAGTGATTTTTCTGCCTTTCTTTTGCCCAGGGCTACCACATATTTTTCAGGGTTTACATGCATTCAATGTCAATAGTCCAGAGCATAAAATACACATGTGTTTAACAAGAGTTGAAAGGGACCTTGGAGGTCTTCTAGTCCAACCCCCAGCTCAGACAAGAAAACTGAGATTGCCAAACTCTGAGAAGAAATCCTGGGAAAGATGTCAGAATAATACTTAGAAGGGACCTTGGGGTGAACCCTATACCATTTCAGATAAATGGCTGTCCAGTCTTTTCCTAAAAACTTCCAGTGATTGAGCACGCAGAACTTCTGGAGACAGGCAGTTCCACTGGTTAATTGTTCTCACTCACAGGAAGTTTCTCCTTAGTTTTAGGTTGCTTCTCTCTGTTCAGTTTCCATCCATTGCTTCTTGTTTGTATTCTGCTTCTTTGAAAAATACATTGTCCCCCTTTCTTTGTGGCAGCCCCTTAAAAACCTGTTGCCTGTCACACTCTTGAGTAAAGCATGTGAGCCATTCCCTCCTTTCAGTGGTCCATGAAACTACATCTATAGTGTGCAGATAATAAAGTCAAAAAAGGGGAACATTTTTACAGAACTATAGATAAGTTGAGGCTGGGTGACAAGGAATGGCTGGGAGGGGAGGGGCCAGGTGTGGCACTCCTTGATGTGAGTGACATTGAGCTGGCCATGCCCACCCCATCACATGACCACCAATCACACCCATCCAGTCACATGACCACTAAACCACATCCACCCAGTCACATGACCACAAGCCACGCCCACCAAATAAGCCACGCCCACAGAACCGACAGTAAAAAAATTTGAATTCCACCACTGGTGGGCAGGTCAACAGATCGATAGATGGAAAGATAGATAGATGATAGATACAGTAGATGGATGACATATATAACTGAAGTAGAAGTGGAAGGTCCTCATAGAAAAGAGCAGTGCCCTTCCATTTGCTATAACTTTTTCAGATGATGAGTTGTCCTTTACCCTTCTATGTCTTTGCAGAAGGATGTGTGGAAATATAGTAGAGGTTGGGAAGATGCCTCTGTCTTCATACAATTCTCTTTTCAACATACTGAGAAAAGGAATTATGATTCTCTTAAAGAAACATAGACACAGTGAATTCATAAGAAGGGTCATTCTAAATAAAGCGCACAGGAAGTGCCTGAAGAGCAAGCTCTTTTGAGGGTGTTTATTGCAACAAAGAGCTTTTTTAATAGGGCAACCAAAAAGAAAAGCACTCTGCTGTGATCGTTAATAAATATTCCTGATTTGTTAAGAATGAAATGCCTTTGGATGGATGGATGGATGGAGATATACATACATATATACATACGTACATACATACAAACATACATACATACACATACATATACATATTACACACACACACACACATTTTCACCATATGACACCACTGATTTTTGCATAAGTGCCTGCTTCTCTCTCTCTCTCTCCCTCCCTCCCTCCCCCCCCTCTCTTGTAGCAGGCACCTATGCAGAAATCAGTGGTGTCATGCGGTGAAAATGTCCCTACCTTTGTTTCTAAAACTTCCATTGTAATAAACTATGAAACTTTGGTGTCAAAACCTTGAATGGTGTTTGACTATGTCAATTTATAAATGCTATAAACATGATCTGTAAATATTCCTGGAGTGCAGTTTCAGATGTGTTTGGAAAACTGTGCTTAGAAACATATTTGGAAAGTAGAATGGAAGAAATGTAACTAGATTTTGGCAGAACCTAAAGTGTTTAGTGATTTATGCCTTGATTTAACAGCATGATAATTATATTGTAAAACACAAGTTTAAATATCTTTGGACTGTATTTCTAACTGCACAGTATGAGAGACATAAGAAATAACAGGATTGCTCTGTTTAGTACTGTTTTGAGTTCGCGAAAAGATCATATTTTTAAAAACAGTACTAACTGGGGATGATTTGAAAAAGCTGATATTGTAACACTGTTTTGTTGGTAGTAATGTGTACTAGTCTGGTGTAGAGGCTTAGGCATTAGGCTAGAAACCTGTGAGTTCTAGTCCCACATTAGGCATGAAAGCTGGCTGGGTGACTTTGGGCCAGTCACTCTCTCTGAAGCTCAACCACATCACAAAGTTGTTGTGAGGAAAATAGGAAGGAATGTTGTGTTACTTATAATATAATAAAGGCAGAAAAATAGTTAACAATAAACAGACAAAGGGATGGATGGATGGGTGGATAGATGGATAGATAGATAGATAGATAGATAGATAGACGGATGGACGGATGGATTGTGAGAACCAGTTTGGTGCAGTAGTTAAAAACTGGGAGACAGGGAATTCTAGTCCTACTTTTGACAGGAAGCCAGTTGGGTGACTGTAGGCAAGTCACTCTCTTTGGAAGGAAGCAATGCGAACTTTTTCTGAAAAACCTTGTCAAGAAAACTAGGTGGACTTGTTTATATAGTCACCATTAGTCAAAAACTGACCTGAACACACACACACTCCATAGCAGAGAGGTTTATTTCTAAATAAGTATTCATAGGATTGCTCTGTTAAGTTACAATACTAAACATATCATTGGTGCTTAATTAATTAATGATTAACACACTGATTAATATGTGTTAATCATAGAATTAAAGAGCAAGGTACATTAAATCTGCATATCCCAAAGGTGCTTTTTCAAAAGGTAACTGGACTGTCTGTTTTTTTTCCTTGAAGACATTTTGCTTCTCATGCATTCTCATTCTCATTTTTCTTTGAAGACGCTTTGCTTCTCATCCAAGAAGCTTCTTCAACTTCTGAAGAAGCTTCTTGGATGAGAAGCAGAACATCTTCAAAGAAAAACCAGAAAGTCCAGTTGCCTCTTGAAAAAGCACCTTTGGGACAACCATGACCTGGATTGACTGAGAATCTCCATAGACTTGCATAGATGTACTTTCTTCCCCTCCCCTTTACTTAAAGCAAAGATGTGATGGCTTAATCCCAAAGGGGCCTATACCACAAAGAGCCAAAAGTTAGTTTTTGTTTTGACAATTTGCTTAAGTATATTTCCATTTTACAATACAAACAAAAATACCTCATGCCACTTGTTTAAAAATGCCATCGTCCCTCAGTGTGAGCTGTGTATACTTTAAAACACTATTGCCTTTAAAGATATTAATAATACTCCTCTGCTTAAGGGACAGGGAAGTAAATATTGCTTAACAAGGGTTGTAAGCAGATAATGAAGCTCCCTCCCCCCAAAAAATTATCTAGGGATGGGTCTTAACCTAGCTCAAAGTATCATATGGTGATCATAACGAGAGAGGGAAAGAAAGAAGGAAAAAACACAACACAAGAACAAGCTTTATTTAACATGTGGCACACTTGCATTTTACTTCCTTTTAGTAGACATGCATTTCTTTGACTCTCAGCTGCCTCTAGAATCATTTCTGAAGAATTCTCTCTGAACAGAAGGAGAGTCAAGCGAAATAGGCTTGACTCTCAAAGTAGAAAACAAGAGAAAAAATTTGGAAAACAGAAGAAAAACTACGTTAACTAAGAACAGATCACCATATAAAGTATGCATACAATATGAACCTTAGTTAGATCACAATAAATATATTTCCATTTATTTGGAATATAGTGCTCAGAGGGACACGGTGGCTCAGTGGCTAAGATGCTGAGGTTGTCAATTAGAAAGTTGGGCAGTTTGGCAGTTCAAATCCCCAGCACCACGTAATGGAATGAACTCCTGTTACTTGTCCCAGCTTCTGCCAACCTAGCAGTTTGAAAGCATGTAAAAATGCAATTAGGAAAATAGGAACCACTTTGATGGGAAGGTAACAGCCTTTGGCGTTTAGTTCATGTGCCTTTGGCATTTAGTCATGCCAGCCACATGACCTTTGGACAGCACTGGCTCTTCGGCTTTGTAATTGAGATGAGCACCACCCCTTAGAGCCAGAAACGACTGGCACATAATCGCAAGGGGAACTTTTACCTTTACCTTACTACAGGATATCTAAGTAACTAAGTAGGTTAACTCAAGGTTAACCACACCAAACTTGATTGCAGGAAATACGACTTCAGCAGCAGAGTGGTCAATGTCTGGAATACTCTTTTTGACTCTGTGCTTTCTTCCCCAAACCCCAAAATCTTTAACCTTAGACTGTCTACTATTGACCTCATCCCTTTCCTAAGAGGTCTGTAGGGGGCATACATAAGCGCACCAACATTCCTATCATCCCTGTCCTATTGTTTCTTTATTTTTCTTTTATGCATCCATTTCATGTATTCATAACTATGTTTATACTTATACCTATTATCTTGTAAGCGATTGACAAATGAAATCAAATAAACCAACAAACAAATAAATAAATAAAGTACGACCACTGTGGATTATTTATTTTCCCTTGTCTTTTACATATTTTAGGCTGTAACTCTGAAAACAGGGACTCTCTAAGTTTTGGAAATGGCACAAAGAGCCTTTTAGGTGTGATTCAACAATGATAAGCAAGTAAATTCTACTGCACAGCATCATAGGATAATTTCCTTGGAGTGAAAAGTTCCATGAATAATAGACATATATTGAAGAAGGTTACATGATTTTAGAATTAGCATCTCATTTGGAGTGGAAAAAGAGTAAAGGTTAGTTATGTTTTCTTAATCTTCTTCCAATAAATTACTTGGGCATGGTTTATCGTTTCTGGCCATGAAATAATGAAAGTGTTACTGAAGGTTGAAAAAAGACATACTTTTCTAACTTAGTCTTTTTCAGTTAGGGTTCCATGAGAGATCATGACTGAAATTTTTTTTAAAAAAAATTGTGCAATGGTAGCGTTGACAATGATGGGGAATTTTATGTTTCAGCTTTGAGGTTCATTGTAAAACACTGCAAACCATGAATTTCCTAGGTTAGAAATGAATTGCGTTGTGAAGTTTTTGTACTTTTTGCAGCAAGTGAACAGCAAAAACAAAAGGTATAGATAACATCAGTTTTTATGCAGGGGTTCCTGAGCCCTGAAAATTATTTCAAGGGCTCATATAGGATAAAAAGATTGAGAAAGGCTGTTCTTGCCATTGTAGATATAAGCAAAATGATCATAAAACTGATTGAATGCTTTAATGGTGAACAATGATGGTTGGACAAGCTTGATTAGTGACTTGATACATACATACATACATACATACATACATACATACATACATGATACATACATATATATGCACACACATATATATTTGAAATGTTGAATTTATTATCATGTCACTAATGCTGACAATATTGTGGACAGATACCTTTCTTTACTTCTGGTGCTTGTCAAACAACCATAATTAGTGTCTGAAATGCACTTTATTTGCTTTCCTGAAGAGATCTCTTTTTGAGATATAACAAAAGCCAAGGGAAAATGGCCAAGTCAATTCTTTTCAGATATCTCCTAGGATAGAAAGGGATTGGTGTTCAGCCAATATTTCTTTCTTACCTGGATAAAAGTTAATAAGCTGAACTGGAGTGTCCATGTAATTGAGCCTGACTTTAATAGATAATTAAATTTCTCACCATTTTGATGCCACTGCAGGTGCTCATATATAGGACTGCACACAACATCTCCCTTGAAGAGGGAAAGATAAGATTGGTGAGAAAGCAAGGAAAGAAAGGATAATTTTTTTGTTGTATCCCTGAAAATCATTCTTCGGGGCTTTCTGGATGACACAATTTAGAATATTAACTTCTTTTTTTGACAACGGTATTGATGCAGAACTGTTAGTGGTGAGCCATAGGAGTAGCTGTTAATAGTCAATTGGGCTTGGTTTGTGAAGGTGCTAAAGTCTCCAGAAAAAAATGTTGAGGCTCTTCAGATTTCTTTGCCATTATGAGTTAGCACTTCTGTGGTGGCTGCTGTAGCCAATGGCAAGATAATCTCTTTTTTTAAGTCAAGTTTTTTTAAAATTTATATATATATATATTTTGAATACAGTGTGTTGTCCGGGTATTCCATTTTACAGAAAAAGAAGGAAAAAAATCACAAAGTAACAAATATACTGGTAGTAATACTAATAATATACATCATTACATTAGCTTATTTATGATTGTATCAATTGTATTGGCATACTAATAGTTATAAGCAACATTCATATTTTACTTATACATAATAATGCTCTTTCCTCATCTAATTACTACCTCTTATCTCTAACCATTGATAAAACCTATTCCATGTTGAGTAATACTCCATATCTCCTTTATCAAGACAACCTTTAGAATGGCCTATTGGATGACTGGCAGGTCAAAGTGCTTGATGAGCAGTGATAGTGTGGCCATCAATTGTTGTATTCCATCAGTGGCCAGCATAGCTGGCAGCAGACTCAGACAGCGAGGAGGTTGGGGAGGAACATGGGCCATTCCTGGAGTCTGGGGAAGGCTCTGACGAGTGCTCTGCATTGGAGGCAGAGATGGGGCCAGGACCATCTGACAGTTATCATCTGCAGTCGGAGATAGAAGAACAGCTGGAGCCTTTTCCCAGTGTGCGCATGCACAGAGCTGCCAGGAGAAGGGAACAGTTAAGGAACAAGGGTCGACTCAGGATTAAGGGCACAGGTGGATGGTGAATGGCCCCTCCCATAGGGAATAAAGAGGAGCAAAAGGGGAGTGGTGTTTGCAGGAGTTCAATTCATTAGAGTGAAGATCTGTTCCTGACTTTTTGCCAAGTAATTTCTGCTACAGCATGGCATTTGAAAACTCTCTAAGCCTGATAAAGGTCTGTAGTTGTGAAATCTCATGAAAGACTGTTTGCCGGACTTTTCGGGAGAGGAATTCACTTTAACCTAAATAAAAGGGGTTTTATCAGGACGAGAATCTGCTTCATGATCTTGGGAAGCCAATCACCTGTTTGACATT
>BHFT01056570.1:0-37315 GCA_004320025.1 Laticauda laticaudata
CTGTGTCCTTTTTGCATACGTTTTGCATCCGTCGGCCAGTGTGACCTAGCCTTAAGCTTCTAGTTCTTGGTGGAGGATGTTCTACACTGTTTGCTCTGCTGTGTAAATTTTCCCTCATTCCTTACTAGCTGTCCTTGCTAGCTCTACTAGGATCAGCACATACTGCCTTATCAAGTGCAAAAGCAAACATAGGGTAACATCACACTCTACTTATTTCCTGATTCACAACACAGCTTGCAAAATTAGGACTCACTAACTATATGAAATGGTCTTTCATAGACATGATCTTTATTACCATTACTACCATCACCAGAAGTATAGAGGCCACTGGAGGTGGCCCTTTCTGGTTGCCTCCTCTGGAGGAACTGGTAGGGCTGCAAGAAAAATTAAGTGTGAGTCACTTTGGCAGCTGCTGAAATAGGAAAGTGAGTCTCTCCCAGGCAAGATTCTCAGCGAATTCACTTTAGCAAGTCTGAGTTGAAAGAGACTGAATTAGTAGAACTCCAGCAACTGAATTATTTTCCTTTTGAAGCCAATTATTCCTAGGGTCAGGGACTTTCTCATTTTCTTTCTAGCAATCTTCTTATGATCAAATGAGAAGATAGGTCTCTTCATTTATAACAGGGGAGGTTATACCCAAACTGGCTGTTCACACAACAATCCGCAGAACTTCAATCAGTCTGGGAACTGGCACATTCACCTATTTCTTTTGCCAGTAACTCTCCTCCTTCCAAGGAGTCCAGCTCACCTCATCTAAAGGAGGTGTCATTCCTTCCTTCCTTCCCTCCCTCCCTCCCTCACTTCCTCTGCCATCACTGGTGCTGTCTCTGCCTGTTTTCTACAAAGCAAGTCTTTTTAGACTTTTAGGCTGAATTTCATTACTAGCAGCTTCCAGCAAACATGGGTTGTCTGAGTTTTAGAGAAGAGAGGATTCATTTATCTCAGCTGAAGTAAAAATAATAAAAATACAAAATGCACACTTTATTAGCAGTGGAAATGCTTGTATACCCTAGGTTTATTGTCCCATTAAGGTAGGCATTGTATGCATATTATATGCATGCATTATATGTGCACAACCAACTGTAGCTTATTCAAGAAATCATGGGTACATAAACCATAGTTTAGCATGATGTGAAATTAGGAGACTTCTACTAACATACGTAGTGAAACATCTTTTTTTAGTCCTTACAAACTTTATATTCTAGTGACCAAACTGAAGAAAATAGGATTAAAAATCTAATGTAAGAGACATTTCACTTTTTTTGCTGATACCTTGCTTGCCCTTAGGCAGCTCTTCAAAGTGCCTAATCACTGATGAAGTTTCATGAAATTATTAATTCGGTTTTGTTTGCTTTGGAGAGAATCCTGTTTTCAGCTTAGACAATCAGAGTATTTCTTCAAAACATCCACATTGCACTCAAATTTTTGACAAAAACCTAATGCAATTTACAATATTTTGTATATTTTGCAGCCTCAAGCATATTTGCCATTCGAAGAAATTCTAAATATGGAGTTTTAGAAGTTTGCAACAGAATTGCCTGATTTATTGATGCAGTGGTTAGCAGATCTCCTTTTTAGTTGATTCCTGTGCCCTGGGGAAGCAATTGGGATCTGAGCTCCTACTTGTTCCTCTGGAATTATTAAAGAAAGGACATGGAAGCTGGATGTTTCTCTTTATGCACTCATATTAGGCATAGGCAGGCTGATTCTTATTAAACTGTCTTTTGCAATTCTAGTTCCACAAGGGCAGAAGGATCAATTTGCCTATTCATTGACTTGTGAAAGGTTCCTCACCTGCAGTTTATACTTTGAGGACTGCTTGTTTTCTTTTTGAGACTGCTGTAAACTCACAGAACAATAAGTATCGGCTCTGGCTTCTCCAAACCAGATTAAATTGCAGCTGTGCTCTATAGCAAGTGCCTCCAAACTTGGCAACTTTAAGACATAGACTTCAACTTCTAGAATTCCTCAGCCAGCCAAGTCCTCTGGACAGTTTAAAATAAAACAGACAAAACTAAAGTATACAGTTTGAATAAAAACACAGATAGTAAACTCTTTTATGAGTTTAAATATATTTTATCAATTTAGATATTACCTTCTCAGTAAGCTCAATATTTACTTTCCATTGACAATCCCATTGTTACATATCAATTATCCTGTTTAAATTTTACATCTTATTTTAAAATTTAAAATGTGCATTTATTTGAATTCATACATGTGTCTGTCTGTGTCTATCTCTCTATCTATCTATCTATCTATCTATCTATCTATCTATCTATCTATCTATCTCTATCATCTCAGATGTTTCAAGTTTTATATGCAGTTTCAGGTTTCCTCAAATCTGTAAATATTCCATCTTTTTTGAAGTATCTATTTGAACTATTTTATTACATTTTATTTATTACTTATATCCCTCCTTTATTACTTCTACAAATAACTCAAGGTGATGAACATATCCAACACACCTTGCTCCTTCTATTTTCTCCACAACTACCATGTGAGGTGGGTTATGCTAAGAGAGAATGGCTGGACTAAAGTCATCCAGCTGGCTGACCATTCAAAGGCGACAGTCTTGAAAACATTATTTTCTAAAAAGAGAAATATATATTTTGCAATCTGTTTGAATTATTAACTCTGAAGATGTTTTTTTTAAATCATTCTGGGGAAAGTAAATATTTAATAATGAAGCAAGAGAGGCTCGACCTGGGCTTATTCTTATTTTACATTGTTCCAAACTTTTAACGAACTATTTATAATCAAATGATGTTGTTATGCTTAACATTTCTATTGTACCCCAACAGAGATACTTGGGCAGGCTTTCTGGAAACCTGCTCCTTCCCATAGAAGTAATTCAACCATATGGTGATATAATTCAGTCTGTGATCCAGACCAAGCAACTTGTCAAATCTAATCTAATCAAGTCAAGTCATATCAAAACAAATTGTTATTATAGTCATAAAGATAAAAGTTCCCCTTGCACATGTGTTCCTGACTCCAGGGGACGGTGTTCATCTCGTTTCTAACCCAAAGAGCCAGCACTGTCTGAAGACATCTCCATGACCACTAAACACCGAATGTGCATGGAATGCTGTTACCTTGCCATCAAAGGTGGTCCCTATTTTTCTACTTGCAGTTTCACATGCTTTCGAACTGCTAGGTTGGCAGAAGCAGGGACAAGTAACAAGAGCTCACTATGCAGCGCTAGGGATTCAAACCGCTGAATTGCCAATCTTTCTGATCAACAAGCTCAGCCATTGAGCCACTGCATCCCCTTCATTGCTGTCATAAACCAGTACAAAACAATTAGTTATCTGGTATAAGCTAATGTAGACTTGCGAGTCCAATTTTTTATTCTTTTTTTGCATCTTAAAGAATCCTGAGTTTGATGCGCTTTTAAATAACCCGTTTTTAAATATCTTTTAAATAACCCGCTCCATATTTAGTTTTTGTTTTTTTTCTCATTGTCTTATTTTTTTCAGATCAGTCCATCCTGAATGCCTTTTAAAAAAAAACTGAATGCATTTTCATATATATGTTTCCTAATACTGTATATGCATATTTATATGACATTCCCTTCAGTTTATACATATATGCCTATTTGTATACAGTTCCCTTTAATTATTCTGTTATCTTCACTCACATAGTTACTGTATTTTGGGATGCATTCTCCTTTGTATTCAAAATGCACTTTCAATTTGAGTACTGTATCACATCATACAATTAGAAGTGGTCTGGCTTTGGGAAGTGAGCAGTGGATCAGTTCATAATAAACTGCAAGCAAGAAAAAGTATTTCCCGTTCCTAGCATAGAAGTATGTGGAATCTCCCCACAAATATAGATCTCCTCAACCTATGAAATTAATATAAATAAAATATTGGGGCCATGCACTCTGGTTTCCTAAATATATACCCTGAAAAGTCAGTGAAATTATTGTGGTCTTACTCATAAAGCTATTAAATATCAGTTGTGGCTAAATATGAAGTTAAGCATCATTTTATGAACCAAAACCTGAATGCAAGAATTTTACAACAATGACATAGTATTACCAGCCAAAACAGCAAAATAGAGGAAAATGCCTCCTATCTAGAGCACAGAAGACTCTGGAAGTTGGCATGTATTGCCTATATATAGAAAAGAAAGACAGGAACAGAAATACTAAGGAACAGTGCTGGTTGTGATCATGATCGATTTTTCTTTAAAAAATGTCATTCAATTTAGATTATGACAGAATGGGGCATAGCTATTTGATCATTTTCTGCTCTAGAGCATCTCAGTGGATTTATAAATAATGCATATTCATATAATTGGGTAATTTCTTCAGAAATCTTAGAAACAAATAAAAAAAACCTGCCAATCTTTTATACCCAACAACCCATAATCACTGAGTCCAAAATGTAAAATCTCAAAGAAAATACTGCTGATTTAACTTGCCAGAAATAGCGTATGCATTCTAGAACTGGCTGTTGATTATCTTTATTAAATGTTGCTTTCCAGTTAAAATCAGGAGTCTGACACTTTAAAGCCCATCATGGGACAATGGCTGTTACTGCACAACAATGTATCCTAATTTCAGGAATTCCAGAACAAATGTGGTGCAATGCCAGCATCTGAAACATTATTGTTGAGGTAATTCCCCGTTGGGAGAATGAGTGCACACAGGGAGACGTAGTGAGAGTGATGTTGAATAACACACGACCAGCACACAGATACACTGAATAGTAAAATGTAGGTTTTTAACTTCCAGTAAACGGTTAAGTCCAACAAGCAGTCCAAGTCATATAATGGTAACAGTCAATTTTCCAGTCCAGGGATAATCCAAATAACAAAAATCAAGTATCATACACAGTTCAGTAAATAGTCCTTACAGTAATTCCAAGAAGAATGACGATCAGCAAAAGTCAATAGGGAAAAATGCAGCAAACCAGAAACATCGACCATCAGAACACTCTCGCAACTAGCAACTAAGAACAACAGAACAGAACAACCCAGGTTTCTGGTTCCCATCTTATGGAGGAAACCACACCCAATTAACAATTTTAGCATTCCCTAAAAGGACAGTATTAAATATCTATCCTGGTTTTATATATTTCCAACCCAAACTGTTAGGTGACTATCAATTCATAACAATTATCCATTCACATTTCAACACAAAGCACACACACCAAAGTACCTGTTTACTTGATATATAGGAGCTCTTAGTGGCATTACTTCTTAGCAGGCAACTTTGTCATCGGAGAATACACCCACATTTTATATGTCTCTTATCATCTGGCTGGTCTGGTGGCTACGCTTTTCAATCAGGTTTCTTAGGCCTTGACAAAATGATTAAACTTCATGCATTTTAATATGCTCTTCTCTGTCTCTTTCTCTCTCTCCCTCTCTTCCTCTTTCTCTCCCTCTCTCTCTCCCTCTCCCTTTCTCTCTCCTCTCTCTCCCCCACACTCTCTGTCCCTCCCTCCCTTCATCAAACCTTCAATTTCATCTTCTTTCAGTTCCAGTTCTCACTGTGATAATCATTAAATTTATTACATCATTCCTTCTTTCAAAATTGCTGTTGACAATCCAGAAGCAATTATCAATTTGATTGGGTTGTGGAGAGAGACAGAAGCACTTATTTCCAAAAACACGCAGTAAATTGAATAACATCTCCAAGTGACCTTGAGGAAAGGGTAGGGAAATAAGGTTGAGGGTCTTTCACAGAAAAACAACCCCAAAATGTGTAGATTCTTGAGGTTTGTCTCCTCTTCTAATTATTTCACAGAGAAGGAAAATAAAATGTGTTGATTATGAAAGCAACCCTAACAGCAGAACAAAGTCCAGAAAAGTCATTGCTATATGCTTGATATTCCTCTGAATACGTCACTGCTGGTTGAAAGGAAGCATGCAGGAGAGAGGTAGTGGCATTTAATCATATACTGCCTTACATAATAAGGAAAAAAAATATTCCTGCTTTCACATTATAACATGAATTCAATACAAATATGCCCTGGATTCAGCAGAATCCCGACTTGCTGTGTTTAATGCTCCACTCCCCTGATGGATTCTTAAAACTATTTCCCTCATTGTTTCCAACAGTTTGTATTAGCAATATGACTACTGGCAAGGCTGAGAGATTTACCAAGAGTTATTCTGTAGGAAGAGAAGTCAGTTTTTTCAAGGTTAAGTACTGCACTTCACTTTTGAGTGATTTCCCATGAGGGTTGCACTTCAGAAAGGATGGGACAGAATTAAATTTCATTGACATTTCAATTTAATGAAAATTATATACCACTATTACAATAACATATTTAAAATAACAACAAACAACAGTAAATTGCTCAAAGGTAGAAAATTTAATAATAAAAATGCCTGAAGGTTATCAAAGTCATTTGGCACCAGTTCATACGTAAGCAGTATTCACAGTTGTCCTTCTAAATATAATAGGTCAATAGCTTACTTCTTTGCCAGAAGCCTTGCAGCCAACAGTTTTCATTTGTGTAAACATATTCCTAGATAGCTTTTGACTTAATTTACATCACAACAGGTTTCTCAGGACAAATTAATTTACACTGACAAAATGTAGCTGTGCCACACCAGCATCCTTTCCACCTGCAACTTATCCCCAATGCACTGGCAGTCAAGCCTGCATGTTCCTTCACCAGGTCTTCACCATCTGGAGACTGAAGATGTACTTAGCATGGTGTTTTCTAAATGTACATAGTGTCCAGAACCCCACAGAAAATCTCTTCAGGCAATTACTGCTCAGCTCAACCTGGGAATGACAGGCAATTGCTTGTTTTCTTTCTTTTCCATTTGCTGGTCTCAGGGTTCAGTGGCTTCCCTGAGATTCTTGTGTTTCCAGAAATAAGAGCCTTTTCTCCCAATTAAACACACAACACAGCCTGGTATTTTTCCCATGTATTTGTGAGCATTTGTCCAGCTGTTTGCATAAGCATTCCTTCTGATGGCTTGCTAAAAGTCAGGTGGTAGGGAATGATCCTCTTACCTGATTAATTACTGTGGCTGAACAACACATTTGAAAGAAATGCTTTACAAAACAATTAGCTTCTCAAAGCATTAAAACAGCCACCCTTTTGAGCAGACTCAAGCAGCTGCTTCTAAAGTTGTCACCGGTGTCAATGTACAGTCCCTTCACTGGTGGTTTCACCAGAAGTATTGTCTGCACATGTATATACAACTGTTGGGAGCTTCAAAGGTACCACATAAACCTTCCAGAGGAAACATCTTTTAATATTTTGAGGAAGAGTGTTTGGTTCATGCAAATACACTTTGCAAACCTTATCTTTCAAATGGTTTGCATAATCCTACTAATTACAAAAAAAGCCTCAAAAATATTCCTTTTACCAGGTGTCAAATCGGCAAGTTGTATGAAATATATTAAATAACTGAAGAGCTATGGGCAGTGAACAAATCTTCAGACAACTAACTAGATAATAGGAAAAAAATAAAACTCTGTCTCTTTGCTGCCCTGTAGTGGTTGTGTAAACTTTGCAGCCAAGATCAGTGAGCCTTGATTGTAGGGCTTCTTTCTACAATGTTTGAAGCACAAACATGCTTCAGTGCACAGAAGCTGTGGATTTAGGGATATCATCTGCAGGCTGACTGGCATCTCGGTTACATAACTTTCAAAGCTACAGTTCTGCCTTCTTCCAGGGAGAGTCAGAAAGTGGGATTTAGGTTGAGAAAAAGAACGAGAAGTTTCCTCCCCCTCCCACTCTCTGACATGGCTGTAAATCCTGAGTGACTGAACAAGCAGGTTCTCCAACTGCCCAAAAGCCTAGGAGAACTGGAAGCAGAAGGATGAAGCCGACAAGGAAAATATAAGCTACTTTGCTCACTTCAAGAGTGAGTAATTGATAGTCATAAACAGTAAAGGGAGAAGGGAGAAATACAACATAGAAATACAATGAACAACATTCCTAAACATATATTTCTATCTTCTACCAGAAACAGAAATTATGATAAGCAGTTTCAGGATTGAATGCAAAACAGTATTTGTAAAAACTATAATCTGACTTGTACAACCATAGAGAGACCAGTATTCTCTTGAATTTAGAAGCAAACCCCTTCATAAGAAATCACAACCAAGCAATAAAATGACTGTTGTTTATTTTGGTCAGTGCATATATATATGTAGCTTTTAGTGAGTTGTAAGACCTAGTAAGACATTTCTGTATGAGGATTCTGCATTAGTTTCAAAACAACTCTGTTCCTTTCTCAGAAGATCCACTGAATGATCTTTGGCTTTGCTGTAGTTTATCTAAAACCACACTCAAAATAATCTTGTCTTTAAAAGATTCTAGTTCCATGTTGCTGTGGATAGTCTTGTTTCCTCCTTTGTAGGAATCTGACACAGGAATCACTCAAATTTCTTTTTGCATATGACCATAGACAATAGAAAGTAAAGACATGGATGATGAGAGGGCAAGCAATCTATTTTCCCTTTTACAATTTTATTATATTTCCCTTTCCCCCTTTTAGATTTATAAATATAATTTTAGACTTTCCCCCTGCTGCTTCTCCTCAATAACCTGAGGAAAACTGTAATTCTTTGTTCTGGGTGTCCTAAAGTCAATGGAAAAGAAGGCAATCACAGATTTTCTTCAAACTGGTTTTGAAGGATTGGGAGTTAAAGTCTCCCTCTCTGTGTTGTTCAGATATTATTCAGATATTATTTGTTCAGATATTATTATTATTATTATTAGATATTATTTCTGTTTTTTTTAATCTTTGCAAGTAACTTCCATTTTGAAGTTGCCAATCTCTTAAAAATGGAGCCAAAGCAGCAGGACTGTAAACTGGGCAGATAAACTCACCATCCAACCCTTTAAGTTTTTCCTCTGACATTCACTATATACTAAAGCCACTTCTTGGAATCAACAGTGAATTAGACTTCTGTCATGATTAAATTGCTATGATTCAAAGGAGAAAAATATACAAAACCAAACTTCCATGAGAGAAGACGAAGAAAACCTATGTTTCCCTCTGAAGTCTGAACTA
Organism: Laticauda laticaudata; assembly: GCA_004320025.1. NCBI lineage: Eukaryota > Metazoa > Chordata > Lepidosauria > Squamata > Elapidae > Laticauda > Laticauda laticaudata. The sequence continues at coordinate 9,001 of BHFT01056570.1, forward strand.
TCACTGTGAAACACAAGTCCAAACTCACCAAAGCATATCATGTATGATGTGTTTCCACATCCACTCTTCCTTGACATGTCATAAAGAAATATTCGGCAGAACAGCTGCAGTAGAAATTACAAAACAGAAGCTGAATACTCCATGTTTGTGAGACAAGGACTCTATTTAGATCAAAGGCTCAGATAAAGCATTCATTTCAAACAGCTTCTTATATATACACACACACACACATTTTGCATGCATATACATATATATATCTAGCAACAAAAAAATGCATATAATTTGGGACTTCCTTTGCGAGTCATAGAGGAGGGAGGTTGCTGGGTTCTTCTTAAGGGCGCAGGCTGCCTGTCTGACCGGGCTCTGACAAAGAGGGCAATGTAGCCTAATGTTAGCAAGAACAGAAAAAGTATCAGAGACTCGTGATCTGCAGAAACCTAACTTGTTCTTTTCATGTAGTATGAGTTTGAATTAATTTGGCAATATTCAAATTCAACAAGTAAATAATTACGCTAAGCCTTATTTCATCAAAGAAATGTTTCCCTTAGTCTTGTCTTTAAAATATATACTAGAACTATTTCAGGCAAAGGGAAGCCCAAGAACTGTTAGTAAAGTGGAATATTTTTTTCTTTTAAGGTTTCCCCCCACAGTTTATACAAGAAAAGCTTTTCCTTTTCCTCAGATAAGTCAGCCTTAAATTTTGATTGCTAGCACGAAAAGGTTTTGCTGAAGTCATCTTATTTTCATTCTACTTATACAAGTTGATTTAAATGAGTTTTGTTAAACAGTTATTCCAGTACAATTTGTGCTTTCTTCACTTTGTAAGCAAAGGAAGAAAAAAATGAACTTAAAAGTCATTGGGCTCTTTATTGAATAAGCTTGATAATATAAATTGTTTGCTACTCAGACAGCATCAAAAGAAGATACTTAGGGTTTTTTTTCATCAAGTTTACCCCAAACACTACAACTCCAATTATCCTGGCTCTTTTCATCTCAGTTTTTCTTTAACAGAAGAAAGTGCTAAAATCTGTCTTCCAATTTTCCAGTCTCCCTCTTTCTTTTTCTCTCTCTCTCTCTTCCTCCCTCCCTCCCTCCCTCTTTCCAAGTGCTTAAGACTTTATAGTGAAATGTTTCTCAGCTAATTTTATAGTCACAAAGTAGACAACAATAGTGTATGTATAGATACAGATTAACAGAGCTGGAACTTGGAAGGGACTTTGTAGGTCATCTAGTTCAACCCCCCACCCAAGCATATCCTAAACCATTTTTGACAGATGGCAGTCATGTCTCTTCTTGAAAAGTTCCAGTGATGAAGCTCCCACAACTTCTGTAGGAAAGCTGTTCCATTGGTTGATTGTTCTTACTCTCAGAAAATTTCTTCTTATTTATATGTGTCCTTGTGTCTTTCAATATCAGCACTCTCCATTGCTCCCCAGCTGCTCACACTTCCTGATCTTAAAAAGTCAATTGGAGGAGTTAAAAAGTCCATTGGAGGATGTCATCCTTTGGGTTTTAATTAAGGAGCAGGAAACCAGAGAGGTTGCAGATCATCAAAGAAGCAATTCTATGAGCTGTACATTCACAACCTTAGGCCAGTTTGTAATGAAGATGTTCTACATCCCATCTGTGAATAGTTCTGTTCTTCTTTGATTTTTATTAATACTTTTTTGTCTCATTTTTTCTAACAAATTTAATGAGTATGGCTGAAAAAATGAAGAAGGAACAACAATTCATATGCCTCTTCTGTTAAACCCTATTGCACAGACTTCATGTTTTGAAATAGTACTATATGCTGATTTAATTGCAGACCTAAAAATAACTTGCCAGCTGTTGCTATTGCAAACAATTGTTTTCAGCCCATCCCCTGGTGAATTAGCTGTGATGAGAAAGTACATGTACTTTGCACTGGCAGGGGTACCAAAGCAAAAAGCAGAAACATTTGTTACACTTCTCATTTGTATCCTTACTGTATGTTTCCTGAGAAAACATTTCAGATATGAGGCTGAACTGTTTAACACCTGCATCATTTACCTTCCTAGTTAATTCTGGCATTTACATTTTGAGGGTCTAAAGGTAAATTATTTATTTTTTAAAAAATATTGCATTTCAAAGAAGGTATGGAAAAACAAAATTGGGAGTACAGTCAATCAATGAAAGAAATACAAAAGAAAATAACTTTTGACCTTCTTTGGTACAGATACAAACAAAAAATACAATAACATTTTAAAGTAATATAAACCAGAATGTACAATTCTTTCAAAACTAATAAGCAGATCTAGTCATCAAATCCCAAAGTTAACATTTCATTTCTTCTGTTTCATGCCAAATGAGAAAGAGTAGTTTACAGATAGAGATGAAGCTAGACAAAGTCTTTTTCTCTAAAGAAGCAATCAGCTTGGCCACCTCCTCTAATTCCATTAATTTCCCCATCCACACAGATAAAGTAATCTTTATTGTGCACTTTTTAATGTCAGAATGTAGTTTTCTTTGGGAGGCAGCCTTGCACCCATCCACCCACATACCACATGACATTATTGAGAAAGCACAGATGGGGCACCCCTTGGGTGAAAGGAAGTACATTTATCTCTCGTTTATGTACATACCCATAGTTCATTGGCCATAAAAAGCAGATTTATGAAAGCCATCCTGCAGAATTGATCCAATTCAGTTATTGAATTTACAACCAGAGGAACTGAGTGGCCATCAAAATATGAACCTCAAGAAGCCACTAGATATTCCCAATCTACCCAGCCACTCAAAGGCAAGCCGTGGATCTGTGTCTTTAGAGCTGATTACTGCCATTTCCTATTTGAGGAGTGGTATCCTAGGGAGATGACCCTGATAAACAGTGTAATAAATCTCATATTATGACTATCCTTTCTAGGCACAGCATATGTGATAATTTCAGCTTCCTTCTGCATTTGCTGCATTTCATGTTTTCTGTGAGACTGCTGCCTCACCGGCCAGACTTTTAGGGCTGCTACCCCAAGATTTGCCATCCTGTTGAAAGATCTTTATTCAAATATAACAGGGATAACAAAAAAAGTGACAAGGATAATTTATCTCTTGGTTCACCCTGGCTGAAATAGCCTAATCCCTCTCAAGGATGTTTTGGAAGGAGGGCGGGGAATGAGCTTTCTTTGGAATGAAGAGAACCAGAGGAGCATTTAAATGCAGAAAACATTTTCCCACTTACAGAGCTCTGAGAGATGGAGCAGCAGAGTCAGTCTTTCTGCAGAATTCACTGATGGGAGAGTCTTCAACCTTGTATGCTAAAGGGAGAAAGGAGAATAAGCAGGTGAAAAGCTGGATGTTGTTGTATCCCCCACTTTGTATTCTCCCTCCAGTTATTCATGGCCTGAGGACGACCTTGTATCCCCGCTTCCAATTAATCATGTCTTAGCAGAACGACCAGTTTAACTGTTACTTTAGATGGCTTTGAGATATCACTAATTGTACAAATATCACCTGGTTAGGATTGTCAGATTATCATGGATAACTAAAGTGCCCCTGTGCTGTTTTTCCCCCCTTAATTACAAGAAATTCCAGAATTTGAAGACCAATTTATTCCTGATTATGTGAGCAAAATTCATAAAGAGGAGACTTTGGGAAAGAATCTAGGGTCGTGATGGCGAACCTAACTTATTGGGCATCCCTAGAGGTCTGTTATATGTAATAATGATCTAGAAATCTTAACGAACCAATCATTTTGGGAAAGGAATACAGCTTGTGGCAAACACCTTCCCACTGAGTGAGGCTAATGAAAGAATGTCGATACGTAAGTTGGAATCTTTTCTTAAAGCATATCGTGCCTATTCAAAGGAAAAAGCAGTCCAAAGAGAGAAAACAAAGAAGTGTCAGATTCATGTCTAAAAAGATGGTGTCATTTTAATGTTCCATGAAACTGTTACAATGAAATATGCACTTTGCACATTAAAATTGTACCTTGGGAGTATGAATGGGAAAGATGATAGAGTTCTGAAATTTGTTACATTTTATCTAATGTCAGTCAGGAGACAACATCTGAATTTCTAGGAAAAAGACAGAGGTAGGTATCACAATCCTGTTTTATCTAATTAAGAGGGCAAATTTGTAGCAAGGAATAGCCAAGTTGTAACATTGGAATGACTGAATATTCTGTTACTTTTCCTTATACAAATTAATTACTTTCATTTATTAGGTCAAACAGTATTGAAGAAAAGCAGGTTGAGTCTTCTGTCTAATTTACAGAAAGATTTTTGAGTGAAGGAAAGAAAATTTGCACGTAGTCAAAAGAGCTGCAGTATGAATTAATTAACTGCTCTCAGGGAAGCTTACAGATATTGATATATAAACAAAGCATTCAAAAGATGCAATAGTGAAACCAATAGAATTTCCTTGAAATGTTTGTTATTTCAGGAGTGGGTGAGGCTTCTTCCTTGACTTGGCCTTAGGGCAAACAATCTTTAAATAGTTCCTGAGGTGAATAGGAAAGAGTTATTGATACTAACATGTCACCACTGCTGTGGTGATGTGGTTAGAATGCAGTATTGCAGGCTGACTATGCCCACTGCCATGAGTTGGATCCTGATCGGCTCAAGGTTGACTCAGCCTTCCATCCTTCCGAGGTGGGTAAAATGAGGACCCAGATTGTTGGGGGCAATAATGCTGATTCTGTAAACTGCTTAGAGAGGGCTGGAAAGCATTATGAAGTGATATATAAATCTAAGTGTGATTGCTATTGTTGTAGAGTATCTTTCCCCAACCTGGCACCCATCAGGACTAAAACTATTTGGACTAAAATTTTCAGAATTCCCAAGTTATCAATGATACTACAACATGATATTTAAAACAGACTGAGAAAATTGAATAACAGCATTTACAGGTCACCATCCTCAGTTCTGCCCTGTTTCGTGTCAGGATTCAGATAAGGAGGATGGAAGGCATATCAAAACATACCAAGAACCAAGGACTTCCGGGCTCTAGTAATTTTTACAAAGCCAGCAATAGACGCTACTCTTCACTGAACCCAGCAGATCTTGACCTAGATCAGAGTCCTGCACTACTTTGTCCTCAAATGCCATCATCTGAAAGTGGAAAGTCAGAAAACAGGGCTTTAGATTCTAAGTTGAAGAATGGATGGAGGAACTGGGTATGGCTCATCTGATGAAGAGAAGGACCAGGGGAGGCATGATAGCAGTCTTCCAATACCTGAGGGGCTACCACAGAGAGGAGGGGGTCAACCTGTTTTCCAAAGCACCTGAAGGCCAGACAAGGAATAATGGATGGAAACTGATCAGGGAGAGATTCAACCTGGAAATAAGGAGAAACTTTCTGACAGTGACAACAATCAACCAACAGAACAGCTTGCCTTCGGAAGTTGTGGGAGCTTCATCACTGGAGGCTTTCAATAAGAGATTGGACTGCCATCTGTCAGAAATGGTGGAGGATATCCTGCTTGGGTGGAGGATTAGACAAGATGACCTACAAATTCCTTTTCAACTCTGTTAATATGTTAATTATAAAAGAAGGGAACAGTCAGGAAAGACCTACAGCTTTTATGATCCCAAAATAGCTTAAAAATTACAATAAAATAAGAAGTTTATATAGTAAACACAGTGATTTCATATTTGTGTCCCTTTTAAACCTCCTTTCTCGCCATTCCCAAGGCATTGTATCTTTCCTATCTTACTGTAACTTTATTTCCTATAGCTAGACTTCAGTTTTTAACACTGAAACTTGATAATTCTCGATATAGGTCAACATCCTTCTCTGTCAGAATACTAAGTTCTTCAGTTCAGCTCTCTTGTGATCAGTCTTCCTTGACTATTTCTGGTGATTGCTTTCTTGATTCTTTTATTGTTTTATAACTTAACACTTAAAATTTTATTTATTGTTACTATCATCCATCACTATCTTTCCTCTTTTCCCAGATTCACTTGCTTTGCTTTTTACATGCTTTTTACATGTCTCGATCTAAGGATAGATGCTTCAAGAGGACAGCAGCGTCTCCTGTTGATTCATGCCATTCCTCTCTCTCAGATTAACTTACACTTATGGACCTCTGTATGGCCTTCTCTGGTGAATGGGGCAGGCATTTTGGTTGGTCCATTCTTCTTGTCCAAATCTTGTACATTTCGCTCAGCTACATTCTGTCTCTTTTCTTTGACTAGTAGCCATCACCATGCTTAATGGACTCTACATAACAAAGGCTATGGAAAAGATTATACTGCTCACCTCTCCCCACATCTTCTGTCTCAAATCAGCTTTGCATACAACATCTTCGGCTTTTGGTCTGCTGAATTGCTGACAGCTTATCTACTTCCACCTTATCTTCCCACAACAATCTCACCTCATCATATCTCATCTCATCTCATCTCAGTCTTCTTTCTCTTTGGGATATCTTCTAAGACTTATTTTATATGGGCTTTGTGATTTCTGGTTGTCTTCTATTTTTTCCCCTCCTCTTTTCCCTTTCCTTTTTTCACTCCAGCCATCACCACCAATCCATTCTGACAAAGAGCAGCCCCTTCTTTAATTAAACTGCTCTCCTCCACTGGCAGTTCTCAAATGTCCCTATTCACTACTTTTCACACTATCTCTCTCTTCCTAAAAGACACCTGTCTATGTGTGACATACAGTATATGCACCTCTGGCATCAGGCAGTTATAGGCACTAATCACCTTGGTTATATGCAGACAGAAGTTTTCTTTTCACACTGAAAAACAACTGAATCAGATGGAGCAACTCAGGACTCTCAGCTTAGAGAAACCAGGTTTGATCAAGACTATTGTACTTGGGGCAGATTCAGAGACTTCTGAGATTTAAGGAATATGTGGGGCATGGCGGAGACATGGCCACGAAATATATCTATGACTCAGTATGACAAAATCCTTACCAACAAGATATCCCCAGCATTTGATTTTGCCTGTTGCCTGGCATGCTTACTTTTGTGTTCTGAACTGTGAGTAAATTTAACGAAAATTTACAACTAGGTTATAGCCACCATTCCTGAGGCCTAAACACTGAGGGAAATTTCACATCACTACCATTCCCATTTCCCAATGTGTCTCTGTGATGGGCAGAAAATGCCATCAGTCAAACTATGCTTCCTCCAACTGACCAATCGGAACAATGAATGCCTTTCAATCACCTCCAGCAACTGTCCGTTCTGAAGCAACAAAGTTACTCCATCAGCAAGGAAAATAAAACAAACTGCAAGTACCCCTTTTCCACCCAACTGGTGATTATTTGTAGGCTCATTTAAAACACACACCAAAAAATCAGAATGGTTGCTCTGTTTACCTGGATTCCTTTATCTATGTGGAGTCATCTGGCAGCTGACAATCCCATGCACATTCCCCATGCCATTTTAAAGGATTTATGTGGGGAAAAAAACTGCAGAAAGTCCTCAAATTACAACCACCCATTTAGTGACCATACAAAGTTAAAATGACACTGAAAAAAGTGACTTCCAACCAGTCCTCATCCTCACAACTATGCAGCACCCCTCATAGCCATGTGGTCAAAATTCAGGCATATGGCATCCAGCATGTATTTATGATGGTTGTAGCCAGGGTGGGATTCTACCTGCACAGTTTGGAGAACTGGCAAATTGTGCCCCTGGCTGGCCCTGCCCCTCTCCACCCAGTCAGTCCTTATGGTATTTTTTTTCCTCCTGACATCAGCTTTCCAATGATCAGCTGGGCTGGGATTCCCCTTGCTGTCTTACTGCTTTGCCCAGGAGGCTTCCCTGAGGCCCAGGAGGCAAAAAGAAAAGGGGGGGGGGGCNCCCAGGAGGCTTCCCTGAGGCCCAGGAGGCAAAAAGAAAAGGGGGGGGGGGCTGAGAGGGTTGTTGCAAGAAGAAGAAGAACAAGAAGAAGAAGAAGAACAACAACAACAAGAAGAACAACAACAAGAAGAACAACAAGAAGAAGCCATGCCCACCCAGTCACATGGCCACACCCCACTGAGCCATTCCCACCTAGCCATGCCCATAGAACCAGTAATAAAAATATTTGCATCCCACTCCTGGTTGCAGCATCCCAGGGCCACACCATCATCATTGGTGACCTTCCCAGGCAGCTTCTGATAATCAAAATCAATGGGCGAAGCCGGGTTTCCTAATGACAGCATAATTCATTTAATTGCAATGATTCACTTTAACCATCATGGCAAAAAGGTCATCGAATTGGGAGTGACTCACTGAACAACTGGCTTGCTTAGCAACAGAAATTTGGGTCTCAATTGCAATCATACTATTGTATGATCTATTTGTACAGCTGAAGCAAGCTCTAGGAGAGGCGAAAGGCATCCTTGCCACTTTTCAAATCCTGCTATTTGAAGAACAAATAAATTTGTGACTTTATTAATGGTTGTTTTGAAGTTTATTGTCCTATTTGCAGTGAAAACTTCGATTTCAGCAAAGCTGAAATGAAAATGCAGCTTGTGTTGTCCCAACTGTAAGCTCCCTTCAGCACCATAATTGTGATGCTGCTGCAAAAGAACATCTTGAGTGGTAAATTATTTAAAGTCAGTCTGCTGCCATTAGCAGAATTTGAATCCAAGTATTAAATATTGCCTCACAGAAGAATTATTTTCCAACTATTGTTGGAAATATGGGGCTCAAAAGTTAAACCAGGAAGTAGCATAATTGCCTAAATGGATAACCTGTGTTTCTGTAACTTCTATAATAATCAGTAAAAAGTACAGAAAATAGACTATTCCCTGTGGTTGCATCAGCCTGCCATGAGTAAAAACACATGAACTCTGCCAGGGGGAAGAAGAAGAAAAAGGTCTATCTAACATATCAAAACATGCAGATAACCTCTGGTTGGTCTAGCTTAAAAATTGCCAGTTTCCTTCTTTTGTCCAAACTCTAGAAAATTCCAAAAGCTAATCAGTATTATTTAGAATTCCAAAAGCCACTCATTGGTTTAAAAAGTATGTTGCAATCTGAATCTTTCTCCACTACTTTTCTTTTCCTCATCTAATTTCACTGATAATTCTGTTCAGAGGATCATAGCTGGCAGCTGCCACTATAATTATTATTAATGAGCTTGACAGAACAAAAACTAATGATCACCACAAAATATAGGGTATAAGTAGTGATAACTTGTAGAATTATAGGATGGCTTAAAAAATGAGGGAGAAACCATGAAACATGAAAAGCAAAGGAGGAGCAAAGTGAAAAACAAAGTGAATTCTAGTAGAATCTTGAATAAGCCAGTAATGTCTAGGGCATGGTGCCAGTTTGCCAGCTATAAATAGTAATTAAAATCCTGCATTGAATAGCTGGAAAGATTGTCCATCATTTCAAATTCCTTTCTGTGCCCCTCCCACTATGTCCCCATTTATTCCCCTTCTGTTCAATTGTGTCCAATTCTTACAGACTGCGAAGATAAATTCCAGCATAAATATTGGCCAAAAAATTCAGTTTCTTTTTCTCAGTGCTTGCTTCCTACAGCTGATAGAAGGTGAGTGGCCCAAGGTCATCCAACTTGCCTAAAGTGGGATTAGCATACATGGTATCCTGACTTCTAGCCTGTTTGTCTTAGAGACCATACTGGGTCTCTAAAAGATAGTTATCAATTTTTATTGGTTGCTTGCAATAAAAAGTCATAATCTCAGGATATCTCCAATGGTCTATTTGGAATAGCAGCATCAATTTGGGTATTAATTATGGAAATGCCCTGAAAAATAAATAAAAGAAGAAGAATAGGCACAAAAATGACTTGAAAACAAAAGGCAACACAGAAAAACATTTTAAAATGAGTAAATCTTTTCCTACCTCATAATTATACCCTCAGTACTTATTCTGATCAGCAGAGGATGTGCAGAAAGTACCTCTTTTTTCATCTCCGAAAGTACAATCCAGAGACAGGATCTCTCTATATGGCAATATCATTTGTGGATACATCCCAAGGTACCCTATGTGGATGCACTGAGTTGATATTGGGATGACAAGCAATGAAGACTAACATTAAGATGACATGAAGAACATTAGCCTCTTGAAGAGGCTGTGGTTGCCACTTCAGAGACAAACCAAAGCTTACTCAGGTAGTCTGGTGGAGGAAAGACTCATAGCATTTGTGGTAGCTTCAACACAGGAATCTTATCAAAATGCCACTCTTCCATTTGGCTTGGGAAAAATTACCAGAGAAGAAGAGGGCAGAACTTTGCCTTGAGACCAAGGATATCCTCCTCAAGAGCATAGTTTCCCGAGGAGACCATTGAAAAGAATACAGTGTCAGTCTTTCAATAGGGTGTTCTTCCCAGCATGGTAAAAAATAATACAGGCAATATTGTCAGTACTAACCATGCTTCTTAGTAAGCTTCATAGTCAAAAGTTCAGAGTTTTCTTTTAGAAAAGTTCAGTAGTTTATTAGCTTACACCTTCTAGACAAAATCTTGCCAGACTAAACCTATACAATACAGGTGAAACTTGAAAAATTAGAATATCGTGGCTTAGAGCTCATGAAAACTCCAAATCCACAATCTCAGAAAATTAGAATATTGTAAAAAAGTTTAATATTCTAGGCTCAAAGTGTCCCACTCTAATCAGCTAATTAAGCCATAACGCCTGCAAAGGGTTCATGTGCCTTTAAATGGTCTCTCAGTCAGGTTCAGTAGGAAGCACAATCATGGGAAAGACCGCTGACCTGACAGTTGTACAGAAAACCATCATTGACACCCTCCATAAGGAGGGAAAGCCTCAAAAGGTAATTGCAAAAGAAAGAAGTTGGATGTTTCCCCAAAGTGCTGTATCAAAGCAACATTAACAGAAGAGTTATGGAAGGAAAAGTTGTGGACTAGAAAAGGTGCAAAACGCACCCGAAGGATGCCGCAGCCTGGAGAGGATTGTCAAGCATAAGGCCATTCAAAAGTGTTGGGGACTTTCACAGGAGATGGACTGGGCTTGGAGTCAAGTGCAGATCAAGAGCCACCACACACAGACGGATCGGAACATGCGGCTTCAAATGTCGTATATACTTTGTTCAAGCGCGCTCCTGAAACAACAAACAATGTGCAGAAGCATCCTGACCTTGCTAAAGAATACATCTGACCTGGTCTGTTAGCTCAGCTTGCGTCCAAAGTCCTCTTTTGATGAGAGCAAACTTTTGCCATCTCATTTGGAAACACCAAGGACACCAGCAGTTGGAGGCAAGGGAACTGGAGAGGCACAGACTGCAAGATGCTTGAAGTCCAGTTGGAAGTTTTCCACCGTGGTTTGAATTGGAGAGCCCATGTCATCTGCTGGTGTTTGATGCATTCATTAAGTTCTGGGTTACGTGCCGTCTCTACCGCAGGAGATTTTAGGAACACTTCATGCTTCCTTCACAGACAGCTTTATGGGAAGTGACTCATTTTCCAGCTGCTTGGCACCTGCCCACAACTCGCACAGCACCAAAACCTGGTTCAATGACCATCGTAGGATTACGATGTGCTTGAATGGCCAGCAAACTTCACCTGACCTGACCCATCGAGACTCTATGGGCATTGCCAAAGAGAAAATGCAGAGACATAGAGACGAACAATGCAGAAGAGCTGAAGGCCATATTGAACGCATCCTGGTCTTCCATAAAGCCTCAGCAGTACCACAGACTGATTGCTTCCCATGCGCAACACACATGAGGCAGCTCATTGCTGCAAAAAGGGCCATAACCCAAGTATGAATACATATTGGCATGAGGTATACTTTTCAGAAGTCTGATATTGTTCTATGTACAATCCTTGTTTTATTGATTGCATGTAATATTCTAATTTTCTGAGATTGTAGATTTGGGGTTTCATGAGCTTAAACGCATAATTCATCTCAAATTATGACAAATCACGCCATGAACTACCTTGCTTTGCATTAATAGTCTATCTCACTATATTAGTTGCACGCTAATTGCATTACTGAAATAAATGAACTTTTGCACGATATTCTAATTTTTCAAGTTTCACCTGTATAGTATAGGTTTAGTCTGGCAAGATTTTGTCTAGAGGGTGTAAGCTAATAAACTACTGAACTTTGGCTGGATTGTTCTGTCATTCTTGGGCCTGACACTATTTTACAGAGTGAACTAAAATCTCCAACATGATGACACCCTATTTTACAAAATTCATCCTTTTCTCGCTGGTCTGTATTCCGTAAATCAGAGCCACAGTCACAAGGAGAACATCTTTCGCTTGACTTCAGCTTCTAGAATAGATCACAGTAAAAATTGTGTGGCTTGGCTTCTCTGAAAGAATGGAATTGTAACACACTCCAGGTCAGAAATTCTGCAGAAGATTTGTGACTGCAGCAGTCATCACAGTAATATAATCATGGCCTTCTTCAAGCTGTTTGCTTTCTAGGCAATATTAATTAGGAGAATGCAAAATATCCCAAACTTTATAGTGATGTTAAACTACTGGTATTTAGGCAGCGAGTAGTAAAATCCAACCACTCATCTGCCAGGAGTCTTTGGCAGTGGTCTAAATAGAGGCCATTCACCATTTCTCCAGCTACCTGGCAAGTATTACATATGAATGCCTCACTGAACCTTTCTGCCTCACCAACTTTAGAAGAATTGGACCACGTTATGTGGCAGCCAAACAAGATTGGTATGATGAAATAATCATTTTCATCAAAATTCCAACAACACATTTTATTGCAGTTTGTAAATCATGGTTATTCTTTCCAAGGAGGTTAGACAATGGGAAACATGGCGTTGGATTGCTCTGGGTGCTAGAGATCATCTCCAGTGATGTAAAATGATTTATAGATTCTTTTAAATTCCTCTTTGATACTGAAGTCACCATCATTGTAGGCTTTTATTTGTCCAAAATATTCATGTCAAAATCAAAAGCAGCCTCTGTCCTAGTGCTCCAGTTTATATAATTTGCTTAAATTATTTATTCCAGTTTATATACTGCATTTGAGGACCAGTTTGGTTTCGTGGGAAAGGCACCAGGCTAGAAATCTGGAGACTGTGAGTTCTAATCCCACCTGGCTGGATGACTTTGGGCCAGTCACTCTCTCTCAGCCCAACCCACCTCAAAGTGTTATTGTTGGGGAAAAACAGGAGGAGGAAGATGGGTTTTGTCATCTTGAGTTGTTAGTAAAAATAATACAGGTGGGAAACAAGCAGTTCAGTGCTGGCTAAAAGGGTGTCTTCATCTGGATTTCCAAGTAGACTTTGCAAAATTATATGCCTTCAATTTTCAGAAAAGGTAAAAAAAGGAAAATTTTCATTTCCTCTCTGATTTAAAAAAAATCAACAAAAATATAATTTTCCTTAGAGGTTTCAAATATAGGTTTCCAATATAGCAAGTCTTAGTATTAACAGAGGTTAATTCAGTTAAATGGAGGTTTATATCAAACATTAACTTCAAGGTTGACAAGCAGCCTTCTAGTGAGATTAAGTAACACATGATTTCTGGTAGGATTGATCTTGTAACATCTGCACCATACGGGTGTTCTTGTTTACTTTGATTATACTTCTGATTATAATTGCTGATAACTTCCATTTATAACAGTGGTGCATTGGTAAATGTTTAACCAAGTATGAGCCAACACAACACTGCCTTGTAAAGCTACTTCTGAGTAGAACTTATTACTTTCAGTTCACTATTTGATGTGCTACGGGTGTCAAGCTTGCCACACTGGGTGTCAAACTCACCATATCACATTGCCATCATGTGATGTATTGTGATCTTTTCTCCCTTCACAGAGCTGGAGTGGGTGTGGCCTGCATGAGACACATCCAGCCTCTGGGTCACCAGTTTGACACCCCTGTTAAAAAAATCAGCAGCTACTGACTTCAGGTAAGGCAATTCTTTGTCTCCCTACTCCTCCAACTTCTCTGAATTCATGGCCTTATATATAAAAATGGCATTCTTTGACAATGACAAGTATGTGAATTTGGGAATGAAGTCATGCTGTGTGATGACAGAACATTTTGCCATGGCTCTGTTGACAGGGACTAACCATATCCAGATATCCAGGCTTCAGTGAATTGACCAGTAATGCTGGTTGTCAACTTCATTCACCCAGTTCCAGCTGTCACACTGCATTTTCTTCATTGTGACTTTTTTTAATTTGTCAAATCACTCCTGCTTCTGTTGTATAGGCTGTGTTGTTATTAGCATTAAATAAGCAAAAGAAAAAAAATATTAAACTTTGTTATTAATAACAGAGATGCCTGAACAAAGGCGCATGTGCAAGGCCTGCAGAAATAAGAGGAGTTGATTTCAGAAAGGGCAAATCATTTCCCTCCTCTGAATTAAAATTAATTTGCCTGCTAATTAATTGGTGGATATTTGAGTTCAAATCTTTGGGGTTTACTTCAATCTGAAATCTGTAAATAAATCTCTACATTTTGAAAATACACTTTTTAAAAAAGTACAGGATATATCTATCCTAGATATAGGATAGCCTTGATATTGGATCAGAAGTAACCTCAGTAGATAGCCAGCAGCTGAAACAGGTAGATGGAATGTATTATTGGTTGAACTGGGCTCATCTGGCCCATTCAATAGCACTTGGCTGCTATGGATTTGGGAACATGCCTTGTGATTGATCCAGATCTACTTGGCTTGAGATATGTTGACCAAGATTAGCAAGGGAAAATTACTGTTTGTTTTGAAGGGATCCCTTAGAGCTCTATGTTGTCCACTGTTCTTTCAACATTTACATAAAACTGCAAGGAGAAGTCATTTTCTTAAGTGCTGAGGTTAGATCTGTGTTTTCTGCTGGTGAGTACCAGTGAGGTTATGCAGCATTCTGGTTTTTAAGGAAAACAAAACACTTTGAAGTGCTCAAGGGGAACAGATGTAGCAAGCTGGCTGCAGCTTCTTAAAACAAACATGTCTTTTCTGGGCATCAGCTTTAGGTCTATTTTGCAACAGATGCCAGGGAGTCTGTGGGCATAATGAGAATCCCAAAATAGCAAAGTGACTAATAGAGGTTCAGTGACGGCTCTGTGATCAAATAGGATTGATGGGTTTTTTAAAAGAAGTTACCAAAATTCTTAAATATTGTGCAAAGTGGGGGGGAAATAACATGTGATGAATGTGGGAGAAATTGAAACTGGCAGGTTAATTCATACAGCCAGAAAGCACTTCATACTTAGCACTTAAAGGCAACTCTGACTTCCTGNAAATTGAAACTGGCAGGTTAATTCATACAGCCAGAAAACACTTCATACTTAGCACTTAAAGGCAACTCTGACTTCCTGTGCATGAAGCCATCCATGCCTGTGGTGTTCAATGAAGCTGGCAACTATTTTTTCTCAAAGGGCTCCTCATCTTTCATTGTAACATGGGAAGCAAAGGTACATCTTGGCTCTATCCATTCTGGGGGTTCAATACATAGAAAGGCTGCAAGAAGAATTTACGAACATTTGCAGATTTCTTCACCAGAGGGTCAGAAAGGGAAGAAAAATGAAACTGGTGGATTTACCTGTCCTTTTGTGAGATTGAGGAAGTAGCTACCCTGTTCCAGATTGTTTGCCATTGACTTAAAGGGAAGCTTCCATAGATGAACTTGGTTCTTGACCCAAGCATTGGTCCTGGATGACTGACTAAGAAGATCTTCCAGGCAGAGTGCTTTAACCTCAATCCAAGATGCTGCAACAATACCTGTTCCTAGAAAACAGTGATCTGGCCATTGTGAGCTAGGTTTTCATTATTCAGTCTGGACTCTTGTAATGTGGATCTGTTACTTAAAACAATATGAGAATTAATTGGGGAAAATTCCGTGACCAAACTGTTATCTAATATCCACTTTAGAGGCCACTGGCATTATATTCCAGTTAAGGCTTTTTTGCCTTTACATTTTTCTGNTCCGTGACCAAACTGTTATCTAATATCCACTTTAGAGGCCACTGGCATTATATTCCAGGTAAGGCTTTTTTGCCTTTACATTTTTCTGATTGTTTGTAAAGCATATTGCTTTGAGCCTCCTATCTCCCCACCTTGATTAACAGAAACAAATTTACAAATATTTTTAGTTTTAAAAAACGGGGAAAAATAACTTGTTTCTTTAGCATGCAACAGTGGCAATCTTATATTAGGGAAGTGTGTCAGCTGGTTAAAGTTTCTCAGTGGAGAGAGAAAATATTTTATACCTCCTCAAAAGGACAAGTGTTCAAAACATTTCATTCTGGATTGATTCAACTTTAATATGGGATTGCAGCCTTATTTGACCTTGAAATGGGCTTCCTTTGCATGTTCCAAAATTAAACACCTTCTGGGAACACTTAAAATTGTGTTATCAAACAAATTTTTGCCTGATGTTGAGATTTTATTCAAAGGTAATGAGTTACATTTAGCTTGTGGAGCATCAGATATGCAGACTCCTGTCAAGGCTATAAATCTGCTATGAACTTTCTGCAGATCAAATTACAATGGAACAACAATTTTCATTTACAAATGATGTAAGTTCCTGCAGTTCAGCAGATACCTATGAATAGCAGATACTCCCTTCTTCTGCAACCCATTGTACCGAGGCTCCAATGTAATACAACTCAGCTGTTATTAAAACCTATTGTGATAGCAAGGAATTAAAGTAAAATATTCTATATTTCAGATGTTCACTTTTATACAGTTTCTTAATTTTATTAAAAAAATAGCAGCAAGAAAGCTAATAGGAAGAACCTGTAATGATTTGCCAGATCCTAAAAGTTTAGAACAATTGAACACAAGGTACAAAGCACAATATTTCTTATTTGTCAACATCTGTATCAAACTTACAGTTTGACAAACTGTGGTCTATTTATGTTTCTTGACAGAAATGTTTCGTGTTGAAGGACTGCACTATGATGCTATATAAATATTTATAAATATTTAATATATATTTAATACATATTTAATATATAAATATTTAATATATAAATATTTAGTATATATTTACTATATAAATACTATATAAATATTAAATTGTGCCTGTGCCTAATGTGGTTTGGCTCCTGAAATAGATGTGTGACATGAGCTGGATTAAGCAAAACAAAAAAAAGAAAAATATAATCACAGAAAAAAGATGATGCCTTTCTACTTTGTTTTATAACACTGACTTGTATTGATTTATTACCTTCAGAAAATTTGAAGACATTTTAACAATTCCTGCATTGAGCATGAAGTTGGACTTCATGACTTGGTGTTTTCTCGCTCCATGATTCACACAAAATGCAACGTGAAAAAGATCTGTGTACTGGTGTGACAAATGTCCCCACATTTTTTCCAGCACTAGCTATACACCTAGTATCACAAATTCTTCCTCAAAGCTATAGGTGAAACTTGAAAAATTAGAATATCATGCAAAAGTTCATTTATTTCAGTAATGTAACTTAAAAGGTGAACCTAATATATGAGATAGACTCATCACATGCAAACCAAGATAGTTCAAGCCATGATGTGTCATAATTGAGATGATTATGGCTTACAGCTCATGAAAAACCCAAATCCACAATCTCAGAAAATTAGGACTTCCAATTGGGTGCTGTGTGTGTGTCGGGGCGCGACCTATAGAAAGGAGCGGTTCTGCGCCGCTCCGGAAAGATTCCGAATTTTCAACTTTGGTTGGCCTTTTTGAGAGTGTCGTGCCGGGATTTCTCCCAAGGGTAGGCCAAAATGAAGGGAAAAAACCACAGAGAGTCTGTTGGAGAGTGCCGCGCACATCCTGGAGACTGCGAAGAGAAAACCCCCTGAAAACCAATGGCAGGAAGCAGGGTGACTGTGACAATTGTGACAGATTCAGAAAACCAGAGAGCAGTGGAGCAACCCAGCTGATTAAAAGGAAATTTGAAAAGAGGAGAAAGCAGCAGGCTGTGCACTGGAAAGTAGTATTTCAAAGCAGATTTTCAGAATATTGATGGTATCAATTTAAGTAAAGCTCCGAATTAGTGTTGTGGTGAACGCGAGGAGTCTTTGACAGCGAGCACTGCTGTCGCAAACAACGGCAAGGAGTTTATGTGCTAAATGGAAGTCATGAAAGCGTCTGAGAGACGAAGGATTGAGATTAACAACTGTCTACTTTGCAAGCTGGACGGACGTGAACTCTAAAACTTTATTGCCATCGTATTTGAGAACTGGTGGGAAAGAAAGAAAAAGAAGTGCAAGTGGACTAAGTCGTGATGTAGCGGAAAACGAAAAGTACTAAATTTAAGAGTGTACAAACTTGGGAACAATGACTTTTAACTGCATTGGAAAGATCGGAAGAAAGAGAGACTGGGGAAAAAGAAACTTTAACTGTGATACAATATTAACAGACATCCTGACAACAAAAATAACCAAAAGACTTATGTCTAAGGTTTATAAGTTGAAACTGTGACTGTGCGGAATTTAAATTCTAAAGAAGCAACAAGAAAATACACAAAAACGAGAGAAAAGTGGACAAGGTGCAATTACTGTGAACCTCAGGACATTTTGTGAATTAAGAACCTGATGTAAGACAATTAACAAAAAAAAAATTGCTGGATCTGAATTTAAATAGATATGGTAAAGATAGGAAGTCTATTTAAGTGCATGCTGGCCTAGAAAATTAATTTGATAGAGGTCTAAATATATTATGACAGTTTGTATATGGAATATTGGTTTTAATGCTTGATTGAATTGTTTTGGATTAATGGATATAATTGTTGGAAAGTTGATTGCTGATAACATATGAAATAAGATGCGTCAAAGATTAATTAAGCTATATTTAAGTGATGTATTATTTCTCATTTTAGCTTTCTAATGATTACAAGCGATATTACAATCAATTTTTGTTAGAAGTACATATCATAAAAATCTAAGGGTGGGAAGCGGAGAAAAGAAATTAGACATTACCCAACTTTGCATTAAATATATATCCATTTAAAGAAAAAATAAATTCATATCATTAGAATTAAATTCATAAATATTTCATAATATTAAATATAATTAATGAACTGGGTGCTTTACCCTATATACAATATTTCGCTGATTACAAAGATTTGGTGTTTTCTGGTTATAAAACATCATGAGTAATTTACTTACTTGTATTTATCGGTGGATTAATTATACATTGGATTTTATATTTATCACTCTTTAAACCTTAGAATATTTGGATCCACCTTAAGGAAATTGAAATTAAAAATCTGTCTGGACTAATCTATAGAAATTCTCATTTAATAATCATATGTATAAAATATCGTGTACATGTATTATTAAAGGGGACAACAATATAACTCTGATAGGATTAGTTGATGGTAGGATTGCGGACGACAAGCGTTTAAAATAGTTTAAAATGCAACAAAAACTACAAATGTCTACAAATCCAGGCGAAAAGAAACCTACAACAGGTGACATTCTCACCTCTGGCTACAGAGACTCGATTGATGCAATGTATTGGTATAGGAAAGACAAGTTCCGCCCAAAGTTTTGCCAGTCAGTTTACAGTCAACGCTAGCCACGATAGCAGGAACAATGATGGTAAAAAACCATAAACTGAGTAAGCGAGAATCAACAAAGAACATGATTTAGAAATGAGAAATGGAAATAAGAGGACGTGACAGAATCGAGATACCAAAAAATTTAGATAAGTAAAAATCGGGCAAAGATCCACGAGGACATGACAAAAAATGAACCAAAAATATAACACATAGCTACGACGGCAAGAACTCGAGATGGCGTGGAAAAAGAAGAGATTCAGCAGGAATTGGAACCAAAATGTGGAACATTTTGATATTGTGAAACTTCAGCGATTCTGTGGGTATATAGAATTGTAGAAAAAGCATCATTTTATTTGAGATTCGCATAGAATGTTGTTGAAGATCAAAACAAGATTTACGTGAAATAATGGTGAGATTTGATTAGCAACAGCCCCTACACGAAAGGGGACAAACAGAAGTTGACGACATAGACATCGATGAGGTTACAAGGAATATACACCACATTATCGCCCGAAAACAACAGATATCTCGAGAAGGTACCGCACTCCTGATTCACAGAGACAAAAGATGATCATAAGGGGGCACATGCTATAAGACAAAAGCAACGCACCAGAGATGAACCACTTGATATAATAAAGGATCATGAAGTGGTCACATTTGAAAGCAAAATACCTAGGGAGAGTTTGGGACGCAAAGAAGTAGGCTACCATTTTGTCAGCTCAGTCATAATTAAAAATAGTGTTATATGTGTCAAATGCGCTCACCCCAAGAAGGACTCCTAGTACATGGCAGAGGATAAAAAAATATAAAATTGATACAATAGAAAAGCAACACCATTTCTGCGACACAATATAATGGTGACCCAAAGACAGATCATTGAACAAGGAGATCCTTAAATACAAAACAATCAAGAGCCAGACGAGAACAACACTATCGTGAAGAGATAAGATACTGTACCTCAGTTCAGAATCTCAGAGCAACCTAGTCAGAAGATGAGGACAAACAGACCAAATAACAAAGCAGAACCCACGAACAAGCAAACAGAAACAAAAAACACCTCTCATACAGAGACTGTCTAATACGCAGCAAGAGAAACTTACCTCTATTCTACAAGTTAATATCAATGGTTCTAAATCAAATCATTAAAAAAAAAGCGACATTTGGAAAAACTTCAAAAAGCCCAAATGCAGAATATAACTGTGGTATAATAAGGATAGTAACACATCATAGATAGAACAGCACAGACCTCCTAAAAGCAGATACTAATATGGAGGAAATGTCATACGAGGGCCTCTTCAAATCAAAGAAAAAGCGAGGTATGTATGTATACTATAAAAGATTGGGCTTGCAACACAAAACCAAGTCTTAATTAAAGATGATGAATGGAAGAATGTTCTCTTTATAGAAATAATTAGTATCAACCCAAAAAAACGACCTTGTTAGTATACAGTATAATGCCCTGAACTGTAACACACAAAAAGAATTTTATCAATAAACTCCACCATAACGATAACACAGAATATCGTAATATACAACATGTATGTAATTGTAGCGAGATTTTAAATGCTACTTTCACGAAAGGGAGAAGACATAAAAAAGTTCCAAAAAAACAAAAAAAACAAAATAAAAGCGGCAGTCATTTCCCATCGTCTTTTAACAACATTGGTAATAAGTTATTAACTTGAAGGATTTGTTGGAGAGCAACTATATCCAAATCAAAAAGCAATACACATTTTTTTCCAATACCCCATCACATTTGGTCCTAGAATTAGATTCAGATCTTGGATGCCGAACCCAGGACTTAATATGGAAACATTAGAAATATAGAGATTTCTGCCAAATGTATCGGATGATCCATAAACCCTATTTCGAATTAAGTGCGGAAGGAAAAGAGATTGATTGGAAGCATGGACACATTAATAAATGTATAGTAAAAGATAACAACATATATTGAAATGGTGATGAAAAGAACTTGAAAATATTTTTTGAAATAAAACAAGAGAGAGAGCTATCACGCTCTTCTTCCAAAATTCTTTCGGGATTACATACAAAAAGCTATGTGAGAGGTCTTCAAACTATCTGGTTACAGTATTAAAAAACATAAAGAAAAAGGACCAAACAAACAAACTTGATGTTGGAGAGAGGAAAAAGTTTAAAGATTTAGAAGTAAGTAGACAAAACTTGATCCCCGAACTAACCTACACCATCTACTAAGTAAATAAAATAGATATTCGGCTAAAACATAAGATACCAATTTGAAGTATGCCAGGAATAAGACCTGGCCCAAAAAGTTAACATGTAGCCAAAACAAACATATTTTGAGAACGATGCAAACAAAGCCAGCGAGATGGCTTAGCCATTTAAAATAAAAAAAAACACAAGGAAAAAGAATATTGTAGCTCGTCTCCAAGACCAAAAAGGCGGAAAGTATGTACCCACAGGCCTACAGGGCAAAAGAAAGCACTATTGACCAAGGACTTTTCTTTACAAGTCTATATACTCCAAGAAAAGACACCAGTACCAGAACTACTAATTAACCCAATATTTTGAAGGGACAAAATAATTTTATCGGAATTACAGATGAAGAGAAAGAATTTTTTAAACCATAAACCTTACCCACAGAAGAATTCCAGAAAGGCCAATTTGGAGCGCCCAAAAAACTAATATAAACCCCGGCCCGGATCGGGACATTCCATTCTGAATTCTATAAGGAGTTCCCAAGAGTCATGGGAGGAGTGTTAATTGATAGATTCTACTACAACTGAAACCTAGGATAACTGCTAAATACCGCAAAATCAGTAGTGACCGACGTAGCAATATATAACCCTTATTCACCAAGACAGAATACAGAATCCACAAAAAAAATCCAAAACTCTATAGCGCAACAATATAATTTTTGTAAAGTTAGATTATAAAGATTTTGGCCACAATACCATTGGTGGAAAGATTAAAAGAACAAATACATTAAGTTAGATTATTCATCTCGACCAGGAATGACGATCTCCTGCCAAAAGAAACCAAAATTGAAGAACAAGATACAAGATAATTATGGATGTTTTAGAATGTCTAGAAGGTACACCTTCAACTAAAAACAATGGTCGGCTTATGTTTTTAGGATGCTCAGAAGCGCGTTTTGACAAATTAAATTTGGAAATTTTCTAAGATTAAACAATGACAGGCAATGAAATTTGGTGGAAAATTTGTTAGGATTCATAAAACAATAGTATTAATACCTAGAACTGGCAAAAATATTTAAATGGGGGAAAATACAGATAACTATAAAGGATAAACAAAGTGGGTAAAGCACAAGGGATGACCCTTGGCCCCCACTACTTAAACATTATTTAGCAAAAAAGAGACACTCATTCGTACCAAATCCAACAAAACCAAGAAGATCAGAGGGATGGAAGAGTACGAAACTTCAAGCATTTCGCTGACAATATGGCTTTATAGTGGAAGATCCTCTGAAAACGATGGGCCTATTTTTGATGGAAGAAACGAACAATATGGAAAGTTGGCAGGGTTAAAAATTAATAAAGAACAAAAACAAAAGTGGATAACAAAAATCGTGTACACAATGAACAATAGGGAAGATCTAACAAAAATTAGGGATACAAGGTGGTAAATTAAAATAAAAATATCTGGCATATGGCTACAACTCAGGTGACTCATCAATAATAAAAAAAATAACTTACTGCATAAAATTAACAATCCCAAATATTTAAAGGATATTTAGATAAATTAGAGATTAATTGGGCTAAAACTACAAATATCCTCTATTACACCGGCCTGTTAGCCACAATAGTAAAATATGAAACATTCTTCCAAAATTCGTTGTTCACTACTTTCAAGACGGTGGCCACATCACAGTTCGGGAAAAAAAGCTTTTTTTGAAAGAACTAACAAATAAACATAATCCAAATTTTAATATGGCAAGGGAAAAAAAACACCAAGTAAAAAATATAAATATTCATTACCAAGATGGATAGAAAGAAAGGAGGGCTACTTGGTCTTCCAGACTATTGAAAATATTTTACTTACCATTCTGCGACATAGCACCACTTGGCTTTAAAGGACGGGTCAAATCTGATAAAACAAAAGGATTTTCAAACACTAGAAGTTTTGATTCCCAACCATTGGATGGCACGCATATGTGGGATGGAAAAACAAGTCAAACCACCATTTATTCAAAGGCACTCTATATAAGGAATGTGCTCTAAAGCTAATTTGTGGAAAAAGATTTAAAACAAAAAAGTAAGACTATTCCTGCCACGTCTCCCACTGTGGATTATCTACAAATGGAGGCCAGTTACACACATACCAAATCTTATTAGATTTTGATAATATATGATAAGATATTAAAGACTTTATTGCCATTTACAAAATGGAGAGTTTAAGAGCTAGGAATATCCAAATTTCAAATTTTAGCGAAAAGAATATCATGGCTGGCCCTATATGCGGCAGATACAATCGCCCATCTGACAAAAAAAGGATAAAAGAACAATTCAGCTTTTATACTGAGCTTACCAAGAAAATTAAGATTAAATTTAGGCAAGGAGAGAGGAAAGGAAAAATGATTAGTAGAAATGTTTATAAATATCCGACATTGGATTTATAAACGTAAAAGAAGAAAACATCCACAGGCAGTATATGATAATCCTTGAGTCAAAAAAAATGTGCTGGGCCACAAAGGTATTGAATTAGATAAGTGCGGAACATTATTTTGGAGAAAAACAAACTTACAACATAACTATTGTGCAGCCTCGTTATAAAGCAAAGAAACTCTCATAAAATCGGTCTGTATTGCGCGCTACTTGCCAACCCAGTTTAAGTGAGACTTAGCCAGTAGAGATTGGCTAAGACTGGCCCAAACCCGCCCCCACAACTTGCTGGACAAAATGTAACTGCAATCCAGGGAACATATTTCCATATGTGGCCATGACCTGTTCCATTTGCCAAAAAGTTCTTGGAAAATATACCAAAACCATTGGATTTATTTCTTAAATCAAGCCAAGAAGTGTACAAACTTTAGAACCTGAAAACTTTCTTGCTCAGGTATGATAGATTTCAAAAATTCGGCACAAAAAAAATACCAACTATCTCTAATTTACCACATTTACCTCCAATGCAGCTAGAATTAGCTATTGCCACCAGATGTCTGGAGCAAATTGTCTACTATATTCCCTTCAGAGGCAGATGGTCATCAAAGAATTCATCGGAGGCTGCCAGAGATTGGACAGCCTAACTCAAACTACTAAAAAAAACCAGATAAGTGCATTACTATAAAACAGGAATTCCTGGTATGAATGTGGTAAAGCGAAAGGCAATATCTTGACAACTGGATAAATTATAGAAAAGTTATTGCAACAGATGTGCGTTTGAATCAGAAACAGCTATTTTATGAAAACTTAAAATATATTTTATGAGCAACAAAAGAAGGTTATACCTGCTAAACAAGGCAGATCACATCATGGTAAAACAAATGTTAAAAAATGTTGATTCAATCAACGATTGGCTCAACTTTACGCGCCGCCAAAAATGTTATATGTGGTACATACTATATATAATATATACATACATATAATACCTTAATATATAAGCCATACAACTAATATATATATATTGTATATCCACTATTTGTTTTTTTAAGCTTTCCGCCGCCAATCCCGGGTACTTACATGTAGTTGCTGTTCAGCTTTCCCCTCGGGTATCTATCCCACGTTTCATCTGTAGACAGTCTGCTGTTTCAAAGTTTGTAGGCAACCGATTCAGCGCAGAATCTCACTCTGCCGATCATTCCAGGCTTCTGTCATCGGATGTGGTTCTCAAAGCCTCTGGTTTTCACAATTCCAGGCTGGTCCATTCTGATTGGCTACTGAATTGGCTATGCCCTCCAACTCAAACACCACCGCCCCCCCCACCCAGGGCCACCCAGGCGTACAACCCTAGCTATCCTTATGGGATAGCACGGCCGTCTCCTTCACACGACAAGCCAAGCTGCCACTAGAAAGCCTCCAAACACCAGGAACGAAGAGTGTTGCCAGCCAATCAACACAGCCACCAAAACAAGACAGAAGGCAAACCAGGAGAACACCAATCAATCACAACCTCCAATTCCAGTGAACACCCAGACCTAGACTCATAGGCCCAACTCCAGAGTATATATATGCTGCATGCTTTAAGCTTTCCTATCCGGGTACTTATCCACCGTCATTGTAGTTCTGTTTGTTTAGCTTCCTTCGGAATTATCCACGTCATGTTATGTTCCTGCTAATATTGTAGCTTCATTGTAAGTTCTGTTAAAGTTGTCTAGCAATCGTTCAGCAAGACATCTCATCTGCCATTACATCCATGAGCTTTCTGTAGTGGAAGCTGTGTTACTCACCAGCTTCCTCTGTTATCAAATTCGCAGGACTGGGTCCTATTCTGATTGGCTATAATTAACCTGGGTCTGTGTTCATTGCAGAACTTGGAACGCTTTGGAGCTTCGCAATTTGCATTTCGGGGTTTCTGGTTTCTTCTGTACTCGCTTCTGTGGCTCTTTGATGGCTGGCCCAACCACTTCTCAGTTCTTGTGTTTGGCAGGCTTCTCAATGCAGCTTGGCCTTCAGCTGTGAAAGCCACGGCTCTGCATATTCTATCCAAAGCAAGCTTTGCTTTCCAAAGCTGTGCTAGCCAACGTTTCCAGCAAGGAATCTCAATCTGCCCATCCCATCCAGGCTTCTGTCATCGAACGTGGGGGTCTCACAGCCTCTTGGTTTTCAAACTTCTCGTAGGCTGTGCCTATTCCCTGAGTTGGCCTGGTGAGTCCCGCTTGCGTCTCTGTGTTCATCTGCACTTGCGAGTTGACTTGATTGCGTGTTTCGCTGGTCATCTTCTGTTCTGTTGTGGCTTTTGACCTGCCGTTTAACAGGCAAACACCTCTGTTCCTGATGTTTGAGGCTTTCAGTGCAGCCTTGCGCTTCGTTGTGACAAGCGACGGTTGCTATCTATTAGGACACGCTACACGGTCTCTCTTCACTTGGGCTCCTGCGGTGGCGGGGACCCCGTCGTCCTTGACGCGTTGGAGGCACCAGAAGGGAGTCTGAGTCTGGTCAGGCTCAGGTAGTTGCCTCGGTCCGCTCGGTGGACGAGATCTTTCCTTTTTGAGTGGACGTGCAGGCTTCTACAAACTGATCTGACAGTCCTGCCCCTGGAATCATTCTCCTTCTATCTCACTGCTCCCAGACCTCCTCCATCTTCAGGTGCGTTCTCTTTTTCAATCCCTCATATGGCTCTCCTCTGAATGATTTCTGTGGCAATATAGGCGGTTTTCTATAGTGGCTAGGGTTTTAGTGCACATCTCGAGAGTCATGATGTCTGTGGAACCTGTGACGTTCATTGTTGGACTAGTGAGCGAGGTCGTCGTTCCAGCACTTTTTTACACAAACAGACCTCCCCTGCTTGATGCTCCACGCTCCCAAAACCACCCCCCACCAAGCACCCACGGTGAAACAACCTGAATACTCATCCTGCCCATCCATCACGGCTTCGTATTGAGTTGCTAGTAGGGGTTCAGGCTATCAACAGCCGTTACGTTTTAAATCCTGAGCGCTAGCCTACTGCCTGCTGCCAGGCGCATTGTTTTTCTCTACATCCTGAATTGGTCTTCTATCCTACTAGTCGATACAAAACCTAGCCACCATACGGAACAACCCCAGCACACAGAATCATCAGCAGAAGCCACTAGCATACTCGAAAATACAAGACCTGAAAAGCTGGAATAGAAGAGAACTCGATTCCCGACCAGACTGTGGCAATCATTTCGCAAAAAGCTGCACATCTTCAAAATAGAAAGATTCTCCACACCCCACCAAGCCAGGCAAACAGGCACCTGGCATCACTAACAGCACTCCCTCTGAATACGCTCCAGCTCAACACACCAACTACCAACCTAGACTCCCCAGATGGAAACCTAGCTTCCTACATTAAGACTAACAGCCACTCCTTGTGAAAGCCCAAGCTAGCCACCGAACAGCCTCCAATACAAGCAACACACAGCTGCTTTCCCCAGCCAGATCAAACGCCACAAAACACGACAGCGTAAATCCAGAAACACCAAATCCAGAACAAACTCCAAAGACCCAGATAAAACCACAGACAACACAGACTTCCCAACCACATCAGGCGATGATTAGAACAAACCATTAACCTGGCACCACAAGCCCAGTTAGGCTTGCCTCAAATTTAAAAAAGTACACCTCTGTCTGACGTAACCCTGACCCACCATCACAAACTCCAACTACAGACAGCCTCGGTCCCGGATGGCCAGATGACTAGATTCTGCTGAAACCAGTTTGCCTACAACTTTTAAAAGTTACTAACAATGACGTGGGCGATGAACGTACCTGAAGAAGAGATCTGACACAGCACATATATAATGTCGAACCCCCAACCGAACCTGCTGTGCTGTGTGTGTTTATGTGCCTTGGGACCGTTCTTCTTAAATTGTTTGTAAATGTATGATTCTTAAATAAACTTTCTTTCAATTTAAAAATAAATAAATAAAAAAATAAGAAAATTAGAATATTGTGAAAAGGTTCAATATTCTAGGCTCAAAGCGACTCACTCTAATCAGCTAATTAAGCCATAACACCTGCAAAGGGTTCCTGAGCCTTGAAATGGTCTCTTAGTCTGGTTCAGTAGGAATCACAATCCTGGGAAAGACTGCTGACCTTACAATTGTGCAGAAAACCATCATTGACAGCTGTTGAGGTGTCAAACTTGGTTTCTTAGGACCAATTATGTCAGCAAACACAATCTCTAAAGGTTCTTTGGTCTTAACCCCATTTAGTCTGTTTGCAGAAGTAACCTTACTCTTCTCTTGACTACAACCATTACAATTTAAATACTTGCTACAGGGTTTCAATTTTACTCCCTCTGACAATTCAACAGTTTGTTTGAGCATTTTGAAATTA
>BHFT01056577.1:0-19495 GCA_004320025.1 Laticauda laticaudata
ACCCATTACCGGGGAGGGAGGGGGGGAATAATAATAATGACACACCCACACCCGGGGAGGGAGGGGGGTAAACAGGGTCACAGGGGACTGGAAATGAGGTAGGCCAGAGTTGGGTGCATACAGGGCAGGGCCAGTATATCGCCTCTAATGAATCCTTTGAAGTTTTTTGAAGTTTGGCTCGAGAATCAGGATTAGGGCGATTGCTGCAATCCTGACAGCCAGCCCATCCGAAGACCAGCCCCCTCCCCTCAAAAGACCCTTCCTCATTCTGGCATCCCTCCGCCCCACCTACCTGAGGACCGGTCCCCACAGATGGCACAGAGCCTCTTCCCGGGCACCAAGCCGCTGTGGGGGTGGCCTGGCAGGACCCTCATGCCCACCGGAGGCTTCACGTCTTCCGAGCTGCTGACCGAGTGGAGGCCGGACAAGTTGACTGTGGAGTTGATCTGAGAGGAGTAAAGGGGACGTCAGAGACGGGGTCCCCACCGCCCTGCCCTGCCCGCCCGCCTCTGGCCCCCGCTTACTTGGGGGCTGCTGACAGGTCCGTAGCCGATGGAGGGGGTGGCCGGGAGCCCCGGAGAGCCCATGGAGGAGCTGATGACCGGGAAGGGGGAGCTCAGCCCGCCAATGGAGCTGGTCATGGCCGAGCCGATCATGGAGGGGTGCAGAGGGGGGGGAGGCTCAGCAGGCGAGGAGGGTCCCGGGCCCCGCAAGGGGGGAGAGCTGCTGAGCAAAGAGCTGTCCGGACTCCTGCAGTCTTCGGGGGGGGGGAGGGNAAGCAAAGAGGAGGGTGTCACATTGATATAACAGTCGGATTCCCCCCCCCCCAGATGCCAGGTTGCGGACTCTCTCCCTGGAGACTTCCTCCTTAGCCCCCGCCCGCAGCTTCCTGCCCCTCCGGATATTGTGCAAGGCACATGGCAGTCACCCGACCGACCGACCGGCTGGCGCTGGGTAGCTGCCGCTTCCCAGGAGGCAGGGAGGAGGAGCGGTGGAGAGGGGGGCTGCCCTTTTTGCCCCTCCCCTTTCAGAGCCCCCTTTTCCTGCACAGATAGGCTGCTGGCCCCTTCTCAGCCCCGTGGCACGGCCTCTTTTGGGCTCAAAGCAGACCACTGGGGAGGGGTCCCCAAACGTGGCCGCTTTAAGACCGGTGGACTTCAACTCCCAGAATCCTCCAGCCAGCAAAGCTGTTTGGGGATCCCTGCCCTGGGGGGATGAGCCAACCCTGGGGTGGGCCTGGGCGAAGCAAGGAGGGAAGGGGCCGCCTGGCAGCCTCCAGTTCTGCCCACGGCCCCCACCGTCTGCGAGAAGCCGGGCCCAGGCCCTGCTGGGGACCCCCAACTGCCCCCCCACAGAGGGCTGGGATGGTTTCTGCCCCCTTCCCTCTTCTGCCTGGACAGGAAGGGAGGAGCATCCAGGTGGGCACAGGGGGCGCATTCTGCCTCTGGCCAGCCCCCTGCCCACGCAACCGGCCTGTGAGTGGGGGCGGGAGGGAGGGTCCCTCCTTCCTTTTGGGCCAAAGGGGCCTGGATTCTGCACCGCCCCCTCCCAGGCAGCGCCAGGAAGAGCTGGACGAGGCTGTGGCGGCTCCCCATCGGACGGGACGAGAGGGCCTGGCCTGGCCGAAGTTGGCTCTCCGGATCCAAGCCAGTCGCGAGGGAGACGGGCGGGTCAGGAAAAGGGGCAGCCGAAACGGTCAGGAGGCCAGAACAGCACACACACCCACACACACACACCCCAAAAATAAATAAAGGAAGGCACTACGGGGAGCTGAGCTGAGGCGACAAAATAAATGCCCTCGTCACTGGAGGCTTCAAGGAAGAGACTGTCAGAAGTGGGGTAGGGTCTCCCGCTTGGGTGGGGGGGGGCTGGACGAGATGACCTCCAAGGTCCCTTCTCTGTCCTCTGCCAAGCAAGCTAAGAGGGGGGGCTCAGTGGGAGAGCAACCGGGATGCTTTGAGGTTTTTAAGGAAACATTTCCTGGAAAACGCTTCGCTGCCCCTCCGAAGAAGCAGCTTTTTCGGTCCGCGAGAAGCAAAATGTTTTGATAGAAAGAGAGGGGGAGACGGGAGATGGGGAGACAAGAAAGAAAGAAAGAAAGAAAGAAAGAAAGAAAGAAAGAAAGAAAGAAAGAAAGAAAGAAAGAAAGAAGAGAAAGCAAAACGAAAGAAGAAGGAAGGCAGGAAGGCAGGAAGAAGGCAGGAAAGAAAGAAAGAAAGAAAAAAGAAAGAAAGAAAGAAAGAAGAGAAAGAAAAAGAAAGAAAGACAGACAGAAAAAGAAAGAAACGAGAGAAGGGAAAAAGGAAGAAAGAAAGAAGGAAGCAAGGAAGGCGGAAGGAGGAAAGGAAAGAGAGAAAGAAAGAGGAAAAAAAAGAAAGGAAAAAAACGAGAGGAAGAAAGAAGAAGAAAAGAAAGAAGGAAGGAAAGGAAGGAAAGAAAAAAAGAAAAGGAAGCAAGGAAGGAAGGCAGGAAAGAAAGGAAGGAATGAAAAAGAAAAGAAAGAAAGAAAGAAGCAAGGAAGGAAGGAAAGAAGAAAGAAAGAGGGATAGAAAAACAAGGAAAGAAGGAAGAAAGGAAAGAAGGAAGAGCAAGGAGGAAGGAAGGCAGGAAAGAAGGAAAGAAAGAAAGGAAGCAGGAAAAAAGAAAAGAAAGGAAGAAAAAAGAAGCAAGGAAGGAAGAAAGAAGGAAAGAAAGAAGGAAGGAAGGAAAAAGAAAAGAAAGGAAAAAGAAAGAAGCAAGGAGAAAGAAAGAAGGAAGGAGGAAGGAAGGAAGGAAAAGAAAGGAAAGAAGAAGGAAGGAAGGAAAGAAGGAAGGAAGGAAAGAAAGAAGGAAGAAGAAAGAAGGAAGGAAAGAAGGAAGGAAGGAGAAAGAAAGAAGGAAGGAAAGAAGAAGGAAAGAAAGAAAGGAAGGAAGGAAAAAAAGAAAGAAAGGAAAGAAAGAAAGAAAGAAGGAAGGAGGAAGGAAGGAAAGAAAAAAAAGATAGAAAAACAAGGAAGGAAGAAGCAGGAAAAAAAGAAAAGAAAGGAAAGAAAAAAGAAGCAAGGAAGGCAGGAAAGAAAAGGTCCGAGGCGACCACGGGGTGGGGGGGGCAGAAGGGACCGGGGACCTCCCGCCCTCGGGGGCCCTTCAAGCCGCTTTCGGCCCGCGGGGGAGGCGGGGCCGTTTCCAGGGAGCGGCCACCAATCGAATCCCGGGAGAAGCCGAAGCCTCCGGGTGGGGGGGAGGATCGGGGCGGCCCAGCGAGGCTCCCAAGCCCGGGAGGCCGNGCCGTTTCCAGGGAGCGGCCACCACCGAATCCCGGGAGAAGCCGAAGCCTCCGGGTGGGGGGGAGGATCGGGGCGGCCCAGCGAGGCTCCCAAGCCCGGGAGGCCGAGGCCGCTTCTCCGGGAAGCGGCTCCGGCGCTCGGGGCCGAACGAGACCCGCCGGGAGAAGCGCCAATCCGGGGCTCCGTCTCGGTCGGGGCGTCCCGGGAAGACCTGCCGCTCGGCAGGGGCCGCGCCCGCCCCAGGGAGGCTCCGCTCGGGGCCCGGGAGGGAAGCCCCGGGACGCCGCCCTCCCGCGGACCCTCCGCCGGGGCGCCCCCCCTTCGCCCCGCTGGGGGCCGTACCTGCTCCTCCTCCTCCTCCTCCCCGTCCCGCGTCCCCCATGGCCGCGCTCGGTCCCGCCGGGCGCCCCGGACTCCGCTCCCGCCGCCCCCGCCCCCGCCGGGCGCCGCCGCCGCCGCCGCCGCCTACCCACCATGCACCGCGGGCCTCTCGGCGCGGCTCCCCGGCCTTGGCCAGACTCCCGGCATGCCCCGCGTCCGCGCCCTCCGATTGGCCCGGCCGGGCTTTCCCGGCGTGCCCCGCGGCAGGCCTGAGCGCCCCCCTCAGACGCGGCCCCCGCTTTCCTTTCCCCTCTGCCTCGGGCGGCGGCCTCTCTGGAGTTCCCGTCCCCCGAGCGGCCTTCCGGTACCGCCCAGAGCGGAGAGGCCGGAACAGGGAAGGCTCACTTCGCCCTCGTAGGCCGGGCGGCGGCCATCTTTGCTGAGGGCGGGCCTCTCTTTCCTCCGCGGCGCAGCCGCAGACCTCGCCGCCATGATTGTCTCGGGCGGGGCGCTCTGCGGCCCCATGTCGGAGGCTGGCGGGACAGAAGCGAGAGCCCGCGGAGCGTGTGTGTGTGTGGGGGGGGGGGGACGTTCTCGCGAGGGTTTGCCGCGTTGGGCGGGGCCTGGGTGCCACGTCTGGTCTAAACCCGGCGCGTCTCTCGGAGCCGGGTGAGCCTGAGGGTCCCGCGGGGGCCATAGAGTGCGGGCGCAGAGGGGAACACCCCCCCCCGGGGGCGCTCGGCCATAGAGTCCGGGCAGAGCGGAGGCGGGGGTGGCGCAGGGCCCGGGGCTATGCCGGCCTGCCCGGGCGCCGCAGCTCCGTGCCGGGCGGGGAAGCGGTTGCCCGGAGCCCCGCTAAGGCGCCTTTCCACCCCGGCAGGGCGATGAGCGGCGGCGGAGGGCTCCGAGCTACCCTGGCGGTCTGCGCGGCCTTGGTCTGGGCCGCCTCCGCCCAGCACGGGCACGCGCCCCACGGAGCCCACGGCGGCGGCTGCCACGGACACAGCCACGAGCACATCTGGCACGGGCCCGGCCCGGGAGACCAGCGGGGCCACGCCCACGCCCACGGGGGGCTGCCCGGAGGCCCCGCCGGGAGGAGGGGGAAGCTGGAGCCCTTCTGGCTGTGGAGCTACGTGAGTCCGCGGCGGGAGTCAATTGAGAAGGCAGAGAATGACAGGAGCGGGAAGGGGCCTTGGAGGTCATCTAGGCCAGCCCCACCCCCGTGCCAAACATCAGCCTCTGCCTAGGACCGAACGGGCAGCCTCCGGATGGTGATGGGAGGGGGAGGGCCGAGTCCCGCAGGGGGTGATCCCGGAGGGGCTTCCGGCACCGCCTCCCGGGCCCTTTCTGGGGGGCTGGGGCTGCCCTCCCTGACTGACTGACGCCTGCCCCGCTCTCTCCCCCCCCCCGCAGGCCCTGGGGGCGACCCTCCTCATCAGCGCCGCCCCCTACTTCATCCTCTTCCTCATCCCGGTGGAGTCCAACAGCCCCCAGCACCAGGCCCTGCTCAAGCTGCTGCTCAGCTTCGCCTCGGGGGGCCTCCTGGGAGACGCCTTCCTGCACCTCATCCCCCACGCCCTGGGTGAGTCCCCTCCCAGCCCCTGAACCCTTGCAGGGAGGGAGGGGGGCTGCCCAAGTGGGCACAAGGGCCTGGGGGCCAGGAGGAGGAGGGGGGTGTCTGGGCAGCCCCCTCCCCAGGCGGAGAGGTCCCCCTCCCACACCGGGTGCTTCTCCCCCCCCTCCCCGCAGAGCACCACGCTCCTCACGGAGAAGGCGGCGGTGGCAGCCACGGGCATTCCCACGCAAGGCCCTCCGGCCATGGCCACTCCCACCAAGGTAGGGGGCCGTGCAAGGTCCAGGCGGCCAAAGAGGGGAGACTTCCCCTCCCCTTCGCTGGAAGTGGGCGCCTTTCACCCAGTGGGGGGGGGAGAGAACCCTTGAAAANCCCCCCCCCCCGATTACCGCCCCTCGCCCTCCTTCCAGGCCCGGAGCACCAGCACACCATGGCCGTCGGCCTCTGGGTCCTGAGTGGCCTGGTGGCCTTTCTGGTGGTGGAGAAGTTCGTCAGGCACGTCAAAGGGGGACACGGCCACGGCCACGCTCACGGTGGGTAAGGGCTGCCGCGGCCGGCTTCGTGGCTACCTTCCCTGGCGAGCCCCAGGGCTGCTCAGGTGCTGTGCCCCATGGGATGCGGGGGAGGTGACCTCCTCGGGAACCTCTGCCCCATGGCAGCTCTGCAGGCGGGAATTCCATCCTGACCGGCTCCAGGTTGACTCAGCCTTCCGTCCGTCAGTAAAGGGGGAGCCCAGATTGTCCACCGCTTAAAAAGTGGACCGTGAAGCGGGATATGAATCTAGAGCCGTGATGGCAAACCTGTGGCAGAGGCCCAGGCAGTGGACATGCGCACGCCTCCCAGCTGGTTTCCGGGCCTTTTTCGGCCTCTCAGGGGCTCAAAGGAAGCCTTGGGAGACCCCAAAACGGGCCCGTTTTGTCACTTCCTGTATTTCCGGAAATACCAGAAGTGACGAAACGGGCCCGTTTTTCGGCCTCCAAAGGCTTCAGGGGCTTCTCTCGAGCCTCTGGGAGGCCANATTTCCGGAAATACCAGAAGTGACGAAACGGGCCCGTTTTTCGGCCTCCAAAGGCTTCAGGGGCTTCTCTCGAGCCTCTGGGAGGCCATAAAGGTCCGAAGAACAGGTGGGAGGCACACCTGCGTGCACTGCAGGTAAGAGGGCGGTGGGAGGGGATCGTGTGCACATGTGCAGGGGGCCTGGGCGGGGCGCGCATTGCCTTCTGGGTGTTGGCATGGAAGGGCTCTTGCTCCAGCAGCTCTGGGGACTCGTCCTCGTCCGGGTGGGTGAAACCCTCTGGCCTCTTCCCATCCCTGGGAGATTTGGGGAAGGGGAGCACAGCAGAGGTGGGGGACTGGCAGGGGGGCTGCCCCTGCCCCCGAAGGCTTCACGCTCTTCCTCCTCCTCCGCTCGTCCTGCAGCTGCCAAGGCCAAGAGCAGCGACGACGAAGGGGAGAAGGAGGGGGACGGAGAGCCGGCAGGGAAATTAGCCGCTCCCACGGCCAGGAAGACGGAGGCGTCCCCACAATCAGGTGAGGGGGGCATCCGGAGGGGCGGGTGGCTGGGCTGGGCTCGTGTGGCCAGGGCACCCGGACTGACCCATTGCTCCTTTTCGACACCCCCATCCACTCCTCTAGCCATGCGTGTGGCCGGCTACCTCAACCTGGCCGCCGACTTCGCCCACAACTTCACGGACGGGCTGGCCCTGGGCGCCTCCTTCGTGGCCGGCAGCACCGTCGGCGCCATCACCACCCTCACTGTCCTGCTCCACGAGGTGCCTCACGAAGTGGGCGACTTCGCCATCCTCGTCCAGTCCGGCTGCACAAAGCGGAAGGTGGGTGAAGGGGTGAGGGGCTTCCCTGGAGGACCCCGGCCCGAAGGCCCAGGGGGGTCTCGGCTGACGGGCCTGCTCTCCCGCCCAGGCCATGAAGCTGCAGCTGGTGACGGCCCTGGGGGCGCTGGCGGGCACCGTCTGCTCCCTGCTGGCGGAGGGCGTGGGCGAGGTGGCCACTGCCTGGATCCTGCCCTTCACGGCTGGCGGCTTCATCTACGTGGCCACCGTCTCCGTCATCCCGGAGCTCCTGCAGGAGGCCGGGCCGGTCCAGTCCTTGCTGGAGGTGCTCAGCCTGCTGGGCGGCGTAGTTATGATGGTCTTCATCGCCCAATACGAGTAGAGGAGGCGGCGGTGGCGGGGGGGCAGGCCAAGGCCGCTGAAAGGAAAGCCACCCCTGCCCAGGGGGGTGACCCCCCCACGCTTTCTCCAGAGGACTCCACGG
Source organism: Laticauda laticaudata (assembly GCA_004320025.1). Taxonomy (NCBI): domain Eukaryota; kingdom Metazoa; phylum Chordata; class Lepidosauria; order Squamata; family Elapidae; genus Laticauda; species Laticauda laticaudata. The sequence continues at coordinate 7,435 of BHFT01056577.1, forward strand.
AAGGCCCGTCTGTTCCAGTCCTCCAGGGCAGCGACAGGAGCAGGAAATGGGTCTGGCCGTCCAGGAGACCAACTTGTCTCTCCCACGGGGCACCCTGGGAATCAGTGTACCTGTAGTGTACACGTGTGTGTGTGTGTGAGAGAGAGAGAGAGAAGGGGGTTGGGCACTTCCTTGCAATTCCAGGGGGAGAATTTGCACAGTCCCCCCCCTCAATCTTCCTGCCAGGCGGTGCAAACGCAGGTGGCCCTTCCTGCCCTCCTCTCGTCCTCCCCACACCTGGCCTGCTGAGGGAAGGGGGGGCAGGGAGGCCGGGGAGCAAATGAAAATCATGCTTTCAGGGGTCCCAGCTGGTGTGTGTGTGAGAGAGAGAGAGAGAGAGAGATGAACGGGGAGGTTCTGGCATACATTTCTTTGATAATCTTTTTTATGTCATGGTGGGGGTCGAACCGGGGCAAGATTTGTAACCGGAAGAAATGCCGGGGGGAGGGAAACGGCAGGACGGGATTCCCCCCCACCCCGGAAAGGCTGCCAAGGGCTCAGGGCCTCTTCCTTAAGGAGACGTGGCTCTCCGCGGTCTGCCAACCGGCTGCACTTCCGGGAGGAGGGGGAGGTGGGGGAGGACATAAAAACAACTTCAGTAAAGACGTCCTGACTCAAAAAAAATAAAGAAATCAATAAACATTTCTCCTGTGGTCCTTGGGCTTCGGATGCGGCCCCCGCCCCTCAAGCGCCAGGCGGGGGCTGGACTACAAGGCCTCCAAGACCCCTTCCAGCTCCTTGGTTCTGCTCTCCCCCCACCCCCGAGCCCAAAAGCCATTCTTGCAAGTTGTGATGCGGTCCGGCCGTCCCACTGAGGTCTCCTCCGCCCCACGAGGGGCCCTCGCCCTTTTCTCAGGTCGGAAAGGAGCCAGCGGGCCTCGGAAGGAGGGAAGGAAGGGGTGCCCCCTGGGAAAAGGGGCTCCTGCCGCAATACAGGCAGTCCTTGACTTCCGTCCGTTCCTTTAGCTGCACCGGCACCGATGTTTGGCCCATTTTTCACACTCAACAACCGTTGCAACCTCCACATGGTTGTAATGCAGATGCTTGGCGGGTTTATGGCCGTCTCCGTGTCCCTTCTTCCTCCTTTGGGGAAGCCAGATTCACTTAACAACCAGGTTGCAGCTGAATAACCGTGGCAGGGAAGGTCAGAAAACGGGGCAAAACCTGGTGTGTGGGCGAACAGAAGGTCGGGGTTCAGCCAGGCTGGGAGTCCGTCCTGCAGAGCTGCTCCCGCCCCTCCCTCTGGGCCCCAACGCCCACCCAGTGGGGCTGGGCCTTGGGAGGGGCTCCAACCTGGCCCCTTGAAGACCGGCGGACTTCAACTCCCAGAATGCCTCAGCCAGCAGAGCGAGTCTCCAAGCCCAGGGGGAATTCTGGGAGTTGAAGTCCCTCCGTCTTAAAGGGGCCCAGCTTGGAGGCTCCGGCGGCCATAGCTACCCTCTCGGCAGGCCTAGCCTGGGGCGGGGGGGCGTCTGTCCCGGGTGGCCCCGCGAGCAGCTGCGCCAGGTGTTCTCCCCCCTCCTCCCAGCGCTGGGCGCGCGATCGGCACCGAAGGCAGGCAGGAAATCTCGGCGGGAGAAGCTTGCTCGGCCTGCGCCTGCGCGCCCCTCCGCGCCCTCTGGAGGACGTTGGGCGCCGCCCACTTCCGGGAAGGAGCTTCCGGCCATGGCGGCGCACCTGAGGCTCCGCGGGGCGCTGGCGCTGGTTACCGGTGCGGGGGTGGCTGGGGCTGTCGGGGAGGGGAGGGGAGGGGAGGAAGTCCCGGGCCGGGCCCGACGGCTCTCCCTTCCTCCCGTCTCTTCAGGGGCCGGCAGCGGCATCGGGCGGGCGGTGAGCCTCCGCTTGGCCCGCGAAGGCGCCACGGTGGCGGCGGCGGACGTGGACGAGGCGGCGGCGGGCGAGACGCTGCGGGCGATGCCGCCGGGGGACCACCGGGCCGCGCGGGTGGACGTGAGCTGCGCCGAGAGCGTGGCGGAGCTGCTGCGGGGGCTGCGGGTGCGGAGGGGGCGTGGCCCCGGGCGGGGGGCGTGGCCCGAACCCNAGAGCGTGGCGGAGCTGCTGCGGGGGCTGCGGGTGCGGAGGGGGCGTGGCCCCGGGCGGGGGGCGTGGCCCGAACCCCCCGGTCTCCTCCTCCTCACCCCGCCCCTCCTTCTGCGCAGGCGCGCTTCTCCCGGCCGCCCACGGTCTGCGTGAACTGCGCGGGCGTCACGCGCGACGAGTTCCTGCTGCGGCAGAGCGAGGCCGCCTTCGAGGCCGTCCTGAGCGTCAACCTGAAGGTGCGCCGCCCGCCCGCCGCTCGGGGAGAGGCGGGACCCGTGGCTGGGGCGGGGGGCTGGACTAGATGGCCTCGGGGTCCCTCCCCTGCCCTCCGCTCTTGGACGGGCCCCGGGGCTCTGTCCGTCCTGATTCTTCTGGATCCCGTTTATTCCATTTTGTGTTCCGTCTTCTATTCCCGCCTATGTTTCAGTCTCTATTCTTTGCTCTGTTCTATTTTCTATTCTAATCCATATTCTAGTCTCTATTCTTTATTCTACGCTATTTCTATTCTATATTGTACTTATTCTATATTCTGTTCTGTTTTTCATTCTATTCTATGTTATAGTCTATGTTACAGCCTATATTCTATATTCTATTTATTCTATTTTCTATTCTATATTCTATTTATTCTATTTCCTATTCTAGTCTATGTTACAGCCTATATTCGATATTCTATTCTGCCTTCTGTCTCTCATTCTAATCCTCCCCTCGTCTTATCCTGTTCTATTCTCCACCTTCCGGCCCATCCCTCGCCTTACCTCCCCTTCTCCTCTTCTCAATCCCATCCCTCCCCTCATCCTACTCGAATTCCACCCCTTCCGTTGCAAGGCAAGAAAGCCAGGAAGCCCAGAGCCCACCAAGGTCCTCCCCCTCCCTCCCCACCCTCTCTCTCTCCCTCCTGGCAGGGCGCCTTCCTGGTGACGCAGGCCGTGGCAAAGGCGCTGGTGGAGAGCGGGGTCAGCGGGGGCTCCATCGTCCACCTGGGCAGCGTGGTGGGGAAGGTACGGCAGCCGTCGCTTCCGGGGGGGGAGGGTTCCTGGCGGGGAGTAAGAGGCTGGGCCCCTCCCTGCCAGGCGGCCCCCTCCCCACCTCCTCCCTCTCTCTCTCTCTCTCTCCCCCCGGCCAGGTGGGGAATCTGGGCCAGGTAAACTACGCAGCTTCCAAGGCAGGGGTGGAGGCCCTGGCCAAGACGGCGGCCAAGGAGCTGGCCAGGTGAGCTTCCCTCGGGGGGTGGGGGAGGGCATTGGGCCCTCCGCGAAAGACACCCCTTCCCCCTTGAGGTCGGTGGGGTTCCCTCCTCCTCCGTTGCCGAGCATCTACATTTGGGTGGAGTGGAGGTGCTAAGCCTGGACAATGGTCTCAGGGCCGTTGTAACCTTGGCCACTAAATGAACCCGTCGTACGTCGAGGACTGCCCCGGACTCCACGGGGCCTGCTGGTAGAGCAGGGGTCCCCAACCGTGGCCCCTTTAAGACGGGGGGGAACTTCAACTCCCAGCATCCCTCCTGGCTTTGGAGACCAGCCCTGCTGGCTGAGGCATTCTGGGAGTTGAAGTCCGCCGGTCTTAAAGGGGCCACGGTTGGAGACCCCTGCTATAGATCGAACAAGCCAATCAATCTCATAAATGACTAGCAGGAGGCCTGCATTCAGAACTCTTCCGTGCCCTCGGCACGTGCTCAGGGGACCTCTTCTTCCCCATGGCCCTGGCTTTGGAGACGAGCTCTGCTGGCTGAGGAACTCTGAGGGTTGAAGCCCACCAGTCTGAAAGGGTTGGAGACCCCTGCATGAGAGGGACCGCTCGGAGCCCCACAAGGCCCAGCCCCCCTGCCCCACGACGACGAAGGCTTGGATTCACACCGGTGCTGTTGTCCCTCCTCTTCCTCCTCCTCCGCCGTTTCCTCGGCCCAGGTACGGCATCCGCTGCAACACCGTTGTGCCTGGGTTCATCCGCACCCCCATGACGGACAAGGTCCCCGCCAAAGTCCTGGATAAGGTCAGCGCCTCCTGCAGATCCTGGGGGGGGGTATGTGGGGCGGGGGTCTGTACGAGAGACGTGGCTGGGCCTCGTGGCCCATTTCCTTTCGTTTTTTTCTCCCTCCCCCCCAGTTCGCTGCGATGGTGCCGATGGGACGCCTGGGGGAGCCCGAAGGTGAGGCCTTTGTCCAGCTGCTGCATTGAGTGGGGGGTGCCCAACTGGAGGGAAAGGGTGCCTCTGCTCATACGCAGAGTGTCGCTCGGGAGAAGCTGATCTGGGCCTGGGGAGGCACTCGGCAAAGGTCTGGAGGGCGTGAGAAGAGGTGAGTCCTGGATGAGTGAGAAGAGGCCCAAAGGCCTGGCTCCCTTCCTTCTCGGTCCACCACACAGGATGCTGAAAATCAGGAGGGACCTTGGAGGTCATCTAGTCCAGGGGTCTCCAACCTTGGCAACTTGAAGTCTTGTGGACTTCAACTCCCAGAATTCCTCGGCCAGTTTTGCTTTGGGAGTTGAAGTCCACAAGGCTTCAAGTTGCCAAGGTTGGAGACCCCCTCATCTAGTCCAACCCCACCCAAGCGGGAGACCCTACACCATTTCCGACCGAGGGCAGCCCGGTCTCTTCTTCAAAGCTTCCAGGGGTGAAGCTCCCATAACTTCTGAGGGCAACTTCTATTCCAGGGGTTGATGGTTCTCCCTGTCAGGAAAAAAAAAAATCTCCTTATTTCCAGGTTGAATCTCTCCTGGTTCAGTTTCCATCCATTCTTCCCTGTCTGGCCTCGGAGAATAGCTGGACCCCCTTTTCCTCCCTGTTGCAGCCCCTCAAATCTTGGAAGATGCTCCCCTGTCTCCCCTGGTCCTTCTCTTCCCTGGACTAGCCAGGCCCGGTTCCTGCAACCGTCCGTCGTATGTTTTAATCTCCGGTCCCCTCATCATCGGGTGGGATTCAGATTTTTTAACCACTGGTCCTGTGGCCGTGGCTTGGTGGTCATGTGACTGGGTGGACATGTCTTGGTGGTCATCTTATTGGCTGGGCGTGGCCAACTCAGTATCTCTCACACGGAGGCACGCATCTCTTCGCCTGGCCTTTCGCGACTGTGGGGATGCTGCAACAGTCGTAAGTGTGAAAAAGGGTCAGAAGTCACTTTTTTCAGTGCCATTGTCACTTTGAATGGTCACTTCACACAAGCAAAGTACCAGCAAAGGAGGGAAAAAAAAAACATCCAGAGACATTCCAGAGACAGGAAGTCTAGTCCTGCCAAGAACGTAATAAGGGTTAACGGAGGGACAGTTTCTGTAAGCAACACCAGAATGTTGCCTTCCTGACAGGATTAGCCCTGTAATTTCTCCTAACAACTGGTTCTCCAAACTGGGGAGATTGTGAACTGGTTCCAGCCAATAGGTGCAAACCAATAGAATCCCAGCCTTGCTCATCCTCTGGTTACTCTTCTCTGCACTTTTTCTAGAATCTCAATATCTGTTTTTTTTTTTTCAAAAAAAAAAGTTTTATTCAGTTTTTCACAATGCAAATACTAAAAGGCTCTTTTCAGTGGACAACGTATTTCCAGGTCATCACTTTTACATGCAACTATGACAATAGTTATATATTCATTTTTTTACATTCTACTTCCTATCTTATCCAATTTTTACTTTTTCCATTCCACCATTTACAGAAAAAAAAACAAAACCAAATTAAAAAGATCTTTTTTAATAGTGTGGGGACCTAAACTAGATGCAACAGCGGGAGGCCTTGTGGGAGCCCCCTTTCCAGAGTTTTGCAGAAGTTTGTTCCTTAGAATAAAACGGGGGTCCCCAAACTCGGCCACTCTAAGACGGGTGGACTTCAACTCCCACAATTCTCCAGCCAGCTTTGCACCTCTGATCTGAGACAATAGTGGGCAAATCAAGTGGCAATGAGTGCCAGGGAACTCTGGGAGTTGAAGTCCACCAGTCTTAAAAAGTTTCCAAATTGGGGCACCTGTGGAGTAAAGCTTGAGCTGGAAAAGGGACTTCTGGGTCCCTTCCGAGATCTCCCAGCTGGCTTTGGTGGCTTGCAGAACAGCCCAGGTTGCAAGGACTGGCTTGAGCCTCTCTGGGCGCCTGAAGCGGGCTCTGCCTTCCGGGCCTCACTCTGACACCCCCCCTCCTCCTCCGCCCCCCCAGATGTGGCCGACGTCTGTGCCTTCCTCGCTTCTGACGAGAGCCGATATATCACTGGAGCCAGCCTGGAAGTGACAGGTCGGGCCGGCTTGGGGGGGGAGGGGGGTTTAATGGGGGAGGTGATCCGGCACGTTGATCTTCCCCCCCCTGACAGTCTCCTCTTCCTCCACCAGGGGGCCTCTTCATCTGAGCCTCTGCCGCCCCCTGCTGGGGGAGACTCCCGCAAACACACTTCCAGGAAGGACTCTCGGACGCCTTTCGGTAGACACTGCACTCCATGGACAGAGCTGGTGCTCCGCTGATGCCAGGCGGGCGTGGAGGATGGGCCCTGGACTTGTACGAAAGGGAGGGGTCCTCTTCCCGCCAAGGCTCACCTGCCCACCCCACCCCACCCTGCAGAGGGGTGCAATTGCTGTTTCGGGCTGCTGGTGGCTAGGAGGAGTTTCATATTCACCTGTGGATTGATCGAGCAATCAGTGGAATTTAAATAAAGGTGTTTTTTCACTCTGAATAATCAAGACTTCAGCTGAAAAAAAAAAAAAAAAAAAAAGGGATTCCCGCAGTGACCCTCCCCCATTTAAATCATCGAGCAAAACTTCCAAAGGATTTATGGGGAGTTAACATGCCAGCACTGCCTGGGTGCAGGCAACTCTGAGGCACATCATTCATTGTCACCCTTGACCCTGGCTTTCCCTTCACCTTCTGGGTGTATCGTAATTCATATCCTCCAATGGGACACCTCCATAGCCCAGAGTCATCCATCAGGCTCTCCAGTTAGAATTTTGCACAGCAGAAACTTCAGTCTCCCAGTTACTGTCTTTGAAAAACTATTCACAGAATGCACTTTCGGTTTCCATGCTGCTGCATTGCTCCCCTCTCCCTTTCTGTTATGGCAACTCTAAAAGGATCCTAGAAATATTTTATGAGTTGACACCGGGTTGGTGTCGGACGGAAGGCTTCGGAGAGGAAGCCGTCTCCTTGGCCAGTCTGGGGAGCCACGAATGAGTTACCCACCGAGGGACCAGCCCAGGGAGAGAGGAGCGTGGGAATGGAAGCAGAGCCGGAAAGCAGCTTTTCCCAAGGGATCTTGGGGGTGACCACCCACCCACTTACCCCTCTGGGCCCTCTTGAGCAGGGGTCTCCCAGCTTGGCCACTTTAAGACTGGGGGACTTCAACTCCCAGAATTCCTCAGCCAGCAATGCTGGCAGTTGAAGTCCACCAGTCTTAAAGTGGCCAAGCTGGGAGACCCCTGCTCTTGAATATTGCTGACCATTGCTGCCCTTTCCAACAATCCGGCTCAAAATGTGGCTGGACGATGCAAACACCCCGATGACCAAAACCCCAAACAAGCCTCCCCTTCCCTCCCCCCAGGCCATATCTCCAGAATCAGCTGGGGGCTCCATGGCTGGCTGCCCAGTTGGAGGGCTGGCTGGTGTATTGGGAAGGCTGGTACCGATGCCAGGCCTGGCATAAGGGGCAAGGGGGCCTCTGTGGCAGCGTTCTCGGGGCCCTGCAATTTGGCTTTCCTGGGGAGGGGGGCACTGAGAGACCCCATGGGATCCTGGAGGAAATGGAGTAGCCTCTCCTGGGTCCCTTCCCTTAGTCTCCCGGCGGGGGTGTAGATCCCATCCACGGGGACGGTTGGTACCAGAGTCCTGGTAACGCAGCCCCCTCCTGAAGGGTCCCCTGGCAAGAATTAGGGCAATTTCTAGGCCCCTCCCCAACCTAGCAGGGGCTTTGCTGCCCCTCCTCCACTGCCAGCCCATCATTGGTGCCGCCCACCTTGTCGTATTGGGGGTACGGCGTCCCGAACCGACCGATGGCCTTCTCCATGGCTTCTTGGAGATGCTGAAGTTGAGGGGCCTCTTGGGGGGTCCGTGCTGTCCGTGTCCTCTGTGGGGGTGGGCCCAGGTGCCATCTGCAAGTTGGGGGGGGGGGCAGCGAGCTCCCTCCTGCTGGGNGGGGGGGGGGGTCAGCGAGCTCCCTCCTGCTGGGGATTACTGAGAGCTGGGCTGGGGATGCAGGCACACTGAGAAATGTTTGCCGAAAGGATTACTGGGGGGTGCATGGCAGGAGGGTGTGGGGCAGGAAGGCTCCCCAGCCTTCACACAGGTCACGATGTGCTGACCCACTTCCACCAGGGACTTTTGTGGCTGGTGCAAACCGAGTGTGAGGACCCACAGGGGCGTGGCCCAAGCAAGTCCCAAAAGTGGGTAAAGTCCCTTTCATGCCTCCAACTTGGCCCTCAATGTCCAGCTATCATCGGCTGGAGAAAAAACTCCCAAGAACAGTTTTTAAAGGGAAGAAATTCCATCCGAACCCAAAGTACATCTAGATTATCGATTAAAAACCAACACAAACCACGCTGCAGCAATTAATGAGACGGCAAGACAAGGAGTTGAAGACTTCAAAAGATAACGAAACACAGTTGGGAGGACGCCAGAACCCAGATAAGACTTGACAAACCAAGATAATGCAGGCTTTGCTTCCAGCAAGGTGCTGTGTGCAAACATCCTTTTAAAGTCCTGTTTTCCCAGCTGCAGCTAATGAAGGGAATCAGGGCCCTTTTTTCCCCTGTGAGCCACGTTGCTCCCTTCTCCGTTCCTCCCTGCGTGCCCCAGAATGCAGATGGGGTGGTTCTGGGTCTTACTCTTGAATGCCCAGCTGGACTGGGCCCTTCTCCAGTTTCCTCCCCAGCCACTGGAGCCACACTCCCACTCCCTGTCAGCTGTTCGATCTCCCCCTCGGGATCAGGTTCCAACAGGGGCATGACACCGAGCTTCTGGAGTTGGAACATCTTTTCTGTGCTGGACTACGTCGTCCATCATGGCCCAGCCAAAAGGCCCTGGCAGGAAGGGCTTTAAGGCACGGTGGGCTGCATCAGGCCCCTTTGTCATGTGAACAAACCCCTAACCCTGGCCTTAGCACTTTCTTCACCTGCATGTCAACTCGTAAAACACTCCCGTTTTTGAGTTGCCATAAACAAGGGGAGGGAGTTTGAAGGAGCAGTAAGGTAGTTTAAAACCAGAAGTACATTCCACTCTTATCTTACAAAGATTGTAGCTAGGCTACCGGATCTTCTGCCCTCGAATTGGAGAACATGATTAATGACACCAAGCTTGTGAATGCGCTTTATTGGAGAATCTGATTTATAATACACCTGGGGGAAGGGGGCAAACAGGGTCACAGGTGACTGTAAACTACATATGCCAGAGCTGGCTTCATATGAGTTAATGCCGGCATGTAGCTCCTAATAAATCTTTTGAAGCTCATGATTTAATTAGGGCAATCGCCAGAAACCTGACACTGCGTTTGGGGGGGGAGGGAGGATCTCAGGATGTGTGAGGCACTTGTGTCCCTCAGCCCTGCCTGAAGGGGAGAAGGTGGTGGTGTGCGTGTGTGTGTCAGGCCTGCCGCAGATCAGACCCTTAGGAGGGAAAAACCCTCGACTCCTTTGGTCGCAGTGGTAGGGTCTTTTACGAGAAGTTAGAACCACAAGCTCTACTGAGGGAGGGGGGTCTCATCCCTGGGAGTGGGGAAGGTTCTTCCAGGGGCTTGAGGACAGGCCCACCAGGCCAGCTGTGGCCCTGGGCCTCCAGTTGCCTCCAGGCTAAGGGAATTTCTTCAACCCCTCCCTCTTTTTGAGCTCCCAGCAATATATTGCAGGATGGCTCCCCCTGGGCAGCGGCTTGAGAAACCATCAGGCTGGGCAGTTTGGGGAGGTGGGTAATGTTCCTGGGGTCTTTAGTGCCTCCCAGCTGCAATTCTGGGGCAAAGAGGGGAGCGCAGGGAGCTCTTTCCTGCTCAAAGGGCCGGGCAAGGTGGGGGGGGAGGAGGGGTCTGGGAGAGCAGCCATTTTTTCCCCTCCCAGATCAGATCCTAGAGAAGGCGATCCTCCTTTCTCCAAATCTATTGGGGAACACACACACACACACACACACACAGACACCCCATTGCTTGAGGGAGGCCCACAAGGCCGAGCCTGAACCCTCCCTACTGGAGTCAAAGGGATTGCAGAATCTGTTTGCAGAGGGGGAGGAAGACCCCTCCCCGGCTTCAAGGGCCAAAAGGACCCTTTTCATGGTAACTCTTGGCTGTCCTTCCCCTGCCTGGTGCTCTCTGCTTGGGCAGGGGGCTGGACTAGAGGGCCTCTGAGGTCGCTCCCAGCTTCTCTTCTATTCCACTCCTATTCCTCTTCCTATTCTAGCCTATTCTATAGTCTGTTCCGTTTCTGCTCTTCTGTTCAATTCTTAAACCTTGGCCACTTTAAGACTGGTGGCCTTGGAGGCCTGGACATCAACAAGGCACCTTCTTTCCCTCTTGGTGGCCATGCCCCGAAGCAAAGAAACATTGGAAAGCGATTCATATGTGGTTAGAGGAGTTAACTGAAAATAAAACTGATTTCCTCTTAGGAATAATTAAAAGAAAGTATAACAGAAAGTTAAAATATATTACACGTAATAACAGCAGCCAAAATTTCCTATACCCAGTACCGGAAGAAAAATGCCATCCCTCCCAAAGGTTTAATCATTAAAAAAATCTTCGAGTGCGTGGAAATGGATAAATTAACTGTGGAACTAAAAGGGAAAGTCGACATGGAATACAATGCAATTTGGGAAACATGGGTATGTCTGGATTGACAATAGATAGAAGAATAGAAAATGGAAATAATATATAGTCATGAGGGATGGAAGTAGTGTGTATTGACAGACTGGATAGGATGTATAAATGTACATATATTTTCAGTATTGTTCAATTCATAACGGTATTATGTATAAATGGAAAAACCCAATAAAGTGTTGCAAAAAAAAAAAGGGGGGGGGAGCTGGTGGACTTCAACTCCCGGAAGTCCTCAGCCAACCCTGGGAGTTGAAGTCCACCGGTCTGAAAGCGGCCAAGGAAGGGAAGAGATCGGAAGAAAGAGTGTCAGCTTGGTGAGATGAACTTTTACTTATTATTTTTGGGAGAGGACACCGTGAAATCCACCACTCTTAAAGCGGCCAAGGCTAGAGACCCCTGCGGTCAAGGGGATGTTGGAAACAGTCACCATCGTCCCCGGTGGATAATGGGCATTCTATTTATTTTATGTCTTTATTTGTCAAGCGATTACTAGATAACAGGTATAAGTATAAACATAGTGATGAATCCATGAAATGGATAAATTAAAATATAAAGGAACCGCGGGACAGGGAGGCCGGTTGGTGCGCTTGTGCTCTTCCCCTGCGACCCCCTGGGAAAGGGGCGAGGCCCACGGGAGACGGTCTCAGGGGACAGTTTTTGGGGTTTGGGGGAGAGACCCCAGAGTCAGGGAGAGGATGCCACGCACTGACCCCCCTGTGGCCGAAGTCCTCTTTCCCGCCGCCAAGCTCGGGGCGGTTTACCTGGAGTTTGTGTCNTGTGTCTCTTGTTTGCTCTTGTGTTGCTCTGGTTGGAGCTGCTCCTTGACAGGTGGGACACCGCAGTGTCTGATCTCATACCCGATGCTCAGGTGGGAGCGAAGGCGGCGGAGTTCGGGGTTTTTCTCGGTGGAGAATGAGGAGCCTGGTGCCATCAGGTTTTCTTTTGTTTTGCCCCCACTGCCGGTCACCTCCCCGCCCCAGCCCCACTTGCCCTTCAAGGGGGCAACATGTGGGGAGAGTCCTGTTGGGTCCAGCCGGATGAGCGGCTGCTTCTCTCCCCTGTTGCTCCAAGTTACCCTCGCTTCGGGAAATGACTCCTGGGCAGTAGAGAGAAACTGGACCCAACTGCTTCTCTGTTGCCCAGGAGCTCTTTCCCCCCCTCTTGCTCTCTGCGCTGTGCACCCCTTTCCCTGCCCCACCGCCAACCAACCCATGGCTTTGCTGTGCTCTTTGCA
>BHFT01056581.1:0-20643 GCA_004320025.1 Laticauda laticaudata
TTAACAGAGGGATACAATCAAGATCAAGGGAGGTACTAATACCACTCTATAAAGCCTTAGTAAGACCACAGCTAGAGTACTGCATCCAGTTTTGGTCACATACTCTAAAATGTCGAGACTAGAAAAAGTACAGAGAAGAGCAGGGGTGGGATTCAAATTTTGTAACAACCGGTTCTGTGGGCATGGCTTAGTTGGTGGGTGTGACTTGGTGGTCATGTTATTGGCTGGGTGGGCCAACTCAATATCACATCGAGGCACAAGTGTGAAAAATGGTCATAAGTCACTTTTTTTCAGTGCCATTGTAACTTTGAATGGTCACTCCACACAAGCAAGGTACCAGCAAAGGAGGGGGAAAAACTCCAGAGAAGTTCCTGAGACAGGCAGTCTAGTCCTGCCAAGAACATTATAAGGGTTAACAGAGAGGCAGTTTCTGAAGCAACACCAGATACAGTTCTACAGAGGAATTATTGAGCCTGTCATCTGCACCTCTGGAACTGTCTGGTTTGGTTCTGCAACCCAACAAGATAGACACAACTTCAGAGAATAATTAGGACTGCAGAAAAAAACAATTGCTACTAACCTGCTTTCCATTGTGGACCTGTATACTGCACGAATCAAAAAGAGGGCTGTAAAAATATTTAGAGACCCCTCACATCCTGGACATAAACTGTTTCAACTCCTTCCCTCAAAATGACATTATAGAGCACCACACACAGAACAACTAGACACAAGGACAGGTTTTTCCTGAATGCCATCACTCTGCTAAACGAATAATTCTCTCAACACTGTCCAACTATTTACAAAGTCTGCACTACTATTACTATTAATCTTCTCATCACTCCTTATTGCTCATCCCTTCCCACATGTGACTGTATGATTGTAACTTTGCCGCTTGTATCCTTACGATTTATATTGACTGTTTCCTAGTATGATTTGATTGCTTATTGTACTCTATGACTATTAAGTGTGGTACCTGATGATTCTTGACACTTAACAAATGTATCTTTTCTTTTATGTACACTGAGAGCATTTGCACCAAGACAAATTCCTTGTCTGTCCAATCACACTTGGCCAATAAAGAATTCTATTCTATTCTAAACACACACATACACAATACAGGTGCAGTATATTGTCATCTTTGGAAGCCATATTTTTCTTAGAAGCTTCCACGCTGCCACATTCTAGTGCCTGGGAAATTGGGAGGGGGGATGTCATAGAGAGGAAGAGGTTAGTCATAACAATATTCTCCTTCTGTCAAGAACAAGTCATCCTGCACCTGGAAAAGGAGTGGTTAGAAGAAAGTCTCCAGTTGGGACAGATGGTGATTGGATCATGTGATAGACTGATGGGTGCAGGGGATGAGTTTTGATTTTCAATTACCAAGGGAAAACCTGGGACTCTCAGATTCAGGTTTTCCCAGATGTGCCACTCCACTAAAATAGAACTTTGAGAAAATGTTTGTCTCTGAGTTTGTTGGGTTGGGGTTTGTTACTTAGAACACTGACATATGTTTTCTTTACAGATTATTATCAATAAATATTAAATAATATGCTTTATGCTTAAAAAAGAAAGATCCTGAAGGTAGTTACAGGTCAAAGGTATGAACGTGTTCTTAACGTATAATTCAGATATCAAGAATCTGTCAGTTTATGAAGGACTTGAAGTTGTTATACTTGGATTGCTGAAAGAAAAGGTTATTATAGTATTCTTGGAGTAATATTTGTGAACTGGATGGAAAAGTTAATGTAATTATGTAATTTGTAAACAATCAGCCTTTCAACTGCTTTATCCAAGGAGATGCAAGATCAGAAAATATGATTCCACATGCCTACTAGCTTCAAATCACTCTTTAAAAATTAACAGTAATTTATTTAATATAACAAATATATAATTTTAATATAATTTAATATAATGAATTTATAATTAATGTAATTATGTAATGCAAAAAAAATTGGAGGGATGTTTTCTCACTGATGGAAATTCTTATTTCACTGTCTCCAGATCTCAAGCTGATCTCATCTTCCTTTCCACTATAGTTCTACTACTATAGCATCAGAAAGTTTACATTATTATTTCTCCACTCTTTTAATTGCATAACAAAGATTATCACTTTGTGGCTTTGCAACTCTATCTCACAGCAAACATTCTATTTCCTGAACTGAAAAGCCAAACTCTGGATGGGAGATAAAATCAGCCGATAATGTCTTTTCTTTGGTCAGCAATAATTTGATGGTCTCAGAATTTGAAAACCAAGAGAAGTAAACATTATTACTAAGTGGCTTCAAAAAAAAAAAATTAAAGCTGAAGGAGTAAAAATTATGTAAAGGTATCTTCTATCATGCTTCCTTTTCTCATGACATAATTATTACTGAATCAGATGATGATATCATTCTATAAACCAATTTTAAATTTAAAAACTAAAAGATGTAACTAAATTATTTTTTTAATTTTAATATTTTATTAGACAAACACAAAAACAAAAAAATCAACATTAAAAACATTGAACATGGTACAATCCTCCTAATCCACATAGTTGTCTTACATTGCTAAATCACATATAAAAATTGTGCATATTTTCATTTTATATAGATATAGATATATAGATATATGTTTCTTAAGTTTTCACGGGTATTTATATGTATGGTATTCAGCTTTGTTCGGGTATTTTCCCACGTCATTATCATTGTGCTTTTAAAGTTGTAGCAATGTTTCAGCAGAATCTCATTTGCCATCATCAGGCTTCTGTATTGACTCACAGACGAACACAATAAAGAACACAATACCATACATACATACATACATACATACATATTGTCATTTCTTATTGTCTTGATCCTTTCCCTTTTCTAACTAACTATAAAACTTATCCCATATTTTGTAATAATCTGATTCATCCTCATTGTTTTATTCTTTTGTTAATTTGTCAATTTCTGCGCACATCCAGATTTTCCTAATTATTTCTATTTCACTTGGAGTTTCTTTACATTTCCACTGTTGTGCACAAGCCAATCTCGCAGCTGTGATTATATGAATTATTAAATATATAATATCCTTGTCATATTTTCCCACATTGATTCTTAACAAAAAATATTTGGGTCTATATTCTATTTTGATCATACATATTTCTTCCAACCGTTTCTGAATTTTTTGCCAAAACTTTTGGGCTTCTTTGTAATTCCACCATAAATGATAATACGTTCCTTGTTACCAAAGATGTGACTAAATTATGAACACCAAGCAATTGTGACAACACTGAAAGCAATTGATATTTTGTTTGCAGTCATCATTAAAAGTTTAGCTATGGATATAGTTCTATTTACTTAATTCAATGGAGTTACCACTACTGAAACAGTGTGCTAAATTGCCAATTATGAATGAAACTCATTTTGTTGAACATGTGATATAATGGATGATGGGCTAAGAAAAAACACTAGACTTTGCAAAGTTGAGGAATAGATACAATAGATGAATGTATTGAGGATTACTAAAATGACCTGTGCAGATGATCACTGGAGACAGGTCAAAATGACAGGCATTAAAGCTACATAATTACCAGAAACTGAGTCCCCAATTTGATCTATTAGCTATTCAAGATAGGCCATGTCACAAGAATGCAAGAATGTTGCAGTATTACTAAATTATTGGTAAAGGTAAGTTTACACATTTAAAGTTTACACATTTAAAGTTTCACACATACGTGCTAGTCGTTTCTGGCTCTCGGGGGTAGTGGTCATCTCCGTTATAAAGCCGAAGAGCCAGCACTGTCTGAAGACATCTCCATGGTCATGTGGCTGGCATGATTAAATGCCGAAGGTGCATGGAACGCTATTATCTTCCCACCAAAGTGGTCCTATTTTTCTACTTGCATTTTTACATGCTTTCGAACTGCTAGGTTGGCAGAAGCTGGGACAAGTAACGGGAGCTCTCTCCATTACGCAGCGCTAGGGATTCAAACTGCCAAACTGCCGACCTTTCTGATCGACAAGCTCAGTGTCTTAGCCACTGAACACTGTGTCCTTCTAGATTATAGTAGGATATAAAATATTGAAAACCTGCTCAAGCTTTTCTCTGTCCCCTCTTCAATAAATAAAATCATGATGGAGTTACACTGCATTTATTTCTCACATTTGCAGTCTGACTCTCTAATTACTTTTCCAAGCCCCTCTGGACAGTTTTGCCTCTCTCTGATGGTCCCTAACTATAGTCCTACTCATGGAATGATGAATTGTTCTCAATGCATATCTGTAATTATAAAGTGATTAGTTTCACAGTAGTGATTTCCAAACCACAACCATTTTTTACTGTATGTTGTTACACAGTTGTTGGCAGCCATCCTGTTTTGAAAGACAATGGAAATTTCACAAAAGGAAAATTTTCAACCTTTCTCCTGTCTGCAAATCACTTATTCTCTTCTTAGAAAGATTTAGAACAGAACAAAATAATAGAGTTGGAAGAGACCTTGGAATTCTTCTAGTCCAACCCTGTCCAACCTTATTTGATGCTGTTGGTTGTCCAGAAAGGAAGAAGAATTGTCCCCAACATATTAAGACTCTTGATGGAAAATAGAAATCTTGCCCTTTACTCATATCAATATGTTTAGCCCTGATCAAGTCAGAATGAATAGACTGTATCTCATTCTGAAGTGCCTTAGAGCAAACTATTCAAAAACTAGTCATAATAGTCTAGGGAATTTTGGAGTGATCAGTTCAAAGCTTTATCACATGTTAGAATAATATTAAAATATTTGTTTTTTATTTTTATTTATTAATTCAATTTGTATGGCTGCCCATCCCCACAAGTGATTCTAACTGGCTAACAAAATTAGTAATAAAATACAATGCAATTACAATAACAGAAAAATAACCAAGAAATCAATCCCTGCACACACTCGGGGCTAAACAGGCACAAGTATGGACCCAGTTTTTAAGGACTTATAAAAAGCCAACAAGGATGGGGCCATCCTGGTCTCTAAATAGAGAGAGTGTGTCCCATAAGGAGAGAAAAGGCACAGCAAAAAAAGGAATGTCTTCTAAACCCCACCAAATGACATTCCTTATCTGAGAAGATCTAAAAAAATGACAGGATCAGATGGTTAGAAACAACAGGGAAAAGACAGTCCCTCAGTTAAACTGGTCCCAAGCCATGAAGGGCTTTAAAGATGACAAGATTTACTTTGAATTGCACCTGGAGGCACACTGGTCTCCAGGGCAGCTCACAAAGTAGAGGTGTAGCATGCACCAAACAACCAGTACCATTTACCACCATGCAGCCTTGTTCTGTAAAAGTGGAAGCTTTTGAATGCTCTTCAAGGGCAGCCCCACGTAGTAATCACTGCAACAGTCCAGAACAAATTCCATATAATCTAAAGGCTAGGTCCCACTGGCCGACGGACACAAAATGTATGCATAAAGGACACAGCGGATGAGCAAAATTTCAGGGTGGCTCGCATCCGTTGTCATCCGCTCCCAAAAGTGGTGAAAATTTGCATAAAACAGAACGGAAAAGAATAGAAAAGAACAGACGGTGGGTAGTATGTAGCGGGGATGTTAAACGGATGTTCATAGGAAGCCTCGTGGATGAAGCGGATGAGCGGATGACACTCTGAAGGGTTCCGGAGGATAATTGTGAAGCGGACAAATAGCAGATGAAGCGGATGCATCACGTACGCCTAAAGAAAGAAGGGGATGCCGCATGGATATATATCGGATGCAAACCATTCACTGCGCATCCTTTCTATTCCGTGCTAACTAATTCTGTGTAAAAGTTCCATTACCTTTTGTTTCCTCCCTCTTTCCATTTTCAGCTGCAGTGGATGTGAGTTGCGGGATGCCCAGAGGATGCAGAGAGATACCAGTGGACGTTTAACGGATGATAAACAGACATAGAACGTTTGTTGCTCGTATGTCACGGATTACATCGTACACAGAGAAAGTTCATCCCTTCACAAAGTTGTGCAGCTCAAAACTTCTTGCGCGGATGAATCGCAGTGGGACGGATGCTCGACGGATACAGCGGATGAACACATATATGCAGTGAGTACACAACGGATGCAAAGTACACAACGGATGCATCACGTTTTCCAATGGATGGCAAGCTTTTTTTAACGTTTTACATCCTCTTTGCATCCATTTGTGCATTGGAACAGGGGCTTAAGGCACACAGACTGACCCATCTGGAACAATTAGAAGGTGTTAATCCAAATGGGCTTTTCACCTTAGAGCTAGCCATGTATTTGTAGATGACAATATTGTGCTATCAGGACAAAATGTCTAGTAGATTCTCAGTCATCCAGGTCATGGTTGTCCCAAAGGTACTTTCTTTCAAAAGGTAACTGAACTTTCTTGTTTTGCTAGAAGACGTTTCACTTCTCATTCAAGAAGCTTCTTCAGTTCTGACTGAATAATAAAGGACAGAAGGGTTTTATATTCCTTGCAGTCATCAGGTATTAGCATTTTTGCTAAGAGTCAGAGGACCCTGAGGGCACAGATAAACCTCCAAGTGGCCTCAATGGTTCCCCCATTTTGGATGATGATGTTGAAGAAGTGGCCCAATTTTCTGATGAAGAATGTTAACAACTATAGTTTAACATTTCTGGATAGCACCAAGTTGGAGAAATTTCATTTAAATTAAAAGTGACCTTTGTAACTTTAATCTTTTTCTATTATTTATTTTAAGCATTTTAAATTCTTCATTCCTTTTTGGCTTACATGCTGTCTATCCATCTTTTCTGTCTTCAAAGTTTCTTGATCTTTTTTGCCATACAGTGCAAATTCTTACGAAAGCTGTAATCTCTTTTCCCTCTGAGAATATCACGTAACAGCAAAAACTGCTGAGTATGTTTGACAGAAAGAGCTATAGATAATGGGAAGGTCAAAGAGAGCTGAGCTAACATTACTGCCAGGGCAATGTTTTCCTTCGTTTTATATTATATTAAGCAGCAGGCTGAACACCACGCAATGGCAGAAAGATGTCTCTTTCTGAGTAAGGCGTTTTAAGATAAAAATATGTACCACTTAAAATAATAACCTGGAGAACTCAAAATGTTAAGATGTCCCAAGAAATGGAAGAAGCTATAGTGAAATGGACAAGATGACTGGACTTTATTTTCCTACCAATACATCATTGCTGTGCAATTCAGAGGATCAGTCCAAGTGCTACCTGCCCCATGTTGCCCTGGTGCAAAATACATACAAGCGTTGTCACTGGCCATGCATCTACCACTGTTAGATGCACAAATATTGTGCTTTATACTGAGATAATTGCCATAAAACAGATATTCTTCACCAAGGAGACAAAACAGGAGAAAAGAACATCACTTTTGAGTTGTACAGCATCATTTCAGATGCTGTTATGAGGCTCTTCTGTAAAATTTGCATCAACCAATTTTTCCAATGTTGCAGGAAGCCCTCTTCTGAAAGGACTGTCCATGGATGGATGAATGGAACAAAATAGATAAATGCTGAAGCTTAAGATCAGACAAACCTTCCTGAAGATCCAAATTGTCCTCTACTTATAACTATATATTTAGTGACCATTTGAAGATAGAACAGTGATAAAAAAAAGTGACTATCTGTCCTCGCATTTATGACCATTGCAGTATCCCTGCAGTCATGTGATCAAAATTCAGGTGCTCGGCAGCTGACATGTGTTAATGAAGGATCCCTCATTTTGTAGGAATGCCCCCAAGGGTTTTTCTAGGAATGCCTGAGGAATTTAGAATTTCTGACCTATACTGTACCAGTATTAGACATAGCCTATTGGCATTTGTTCTTAAGATAAAGCTCAAAACTTTGGCCATCTAATGAGAAGAAAGACCATGATGTTAAGAAAGATTGAGGGCAAAAGGGTACAGAAGAGGGTGTAATGATAGATAGATAGATAGAGGATAGAGATAGATGATAGATAGATAGATAGATAGATAGATAGATAGATAGATAGATAGATAGATAGATAGATAGATAGATGATAGTATCATCAATGCAATGAATATGAATTTGGGCAAACTCTGGGAGAAAATGGACAGGAGGGACTGGCATGCTATGATCCATGGAGTTACAAAGAATTGGGCACAACTTAGCGACTGAACAACAACAAATTGGTATTTGTTGCAAGGGTGAAAGATGAGATTTGTTAGCTGCACTAATTCTTTGCATAATGTACTGTGTAATTTACTTGCTACTCCTTTTAGGGATTTCTAGTCACCGACTAAATGATTGGGGAAGGGAGACAGAATATGGTTTTATAAGCTAAATATTTTTAGCTGAAAAGCCACAAATTAATTTCATACACTGCCCAGCAGATGGCAATCATTCCTAGTTCCTCTGAAGGTATTTTTATAATAGTTCTTAAAGAGAAGTTACCAATATTTGTTTAATAAAGTGAAACAGTTAAACCAAAGGAGAGGATGTTGGGATTTAGGTTAATCCATTATTCCTGGATGCTCTCCAAACAACTGACTTACTCATTTCTTTATCTAACACCTGCTCATAGGCCTCACAGGCAGTTAAAACAGCCACAAATATAGACTGGATATGCAACTAAATATGTAACACAATATATACATCATCCCACTTCTCTCATTATTCAGAACAAAAATGATCTAGCATTCACTCAATTTCTTTTGAAGGAAGGCAGAAAAAAACCACTAGAGTTGATTCTTAAAAGTTATTTCGAATGTGTAGACTGACAATTTCTCTATAGTCCAACAAATGTATTGTCTACTGAGAGCCTGCTTGCTAGAGGTTCGATTACTTGTATGAAGTGTCTGAAATAGTCTGAAAATTTCAGCTGATAAAAAAATTGGTACTTAAAACCATAAGACAAGACACACCAAAGTCTGCAGTGCAAAATTAATTTCCATATCGTATTCTAGAGAAATCCTTCCAAATTCTTTGGAAGCACGTCAAATGTTTCGCAAATAGAAAATCAATAAGGGAGAGTAAGTTACCCTGAATGTATGCTTTGCCAGTTCCCACTAATCTTTTTGCAACTGAACCAGAATTCATAGGCATAGAACTTTGAATCATTTTTGTTTTTATCCTAGCTTCATCTGCTCTTTGGATTCCCTTTTTCTCATCAGACAGATAATCAAAAAACAAATACCCTAGGCCTAAAAAATTTTTCAGAAGCCCAATTTAAGGAACTTGCTAACATTCTTTATTCTTCAGATCACTTCTCTTTGCTTTATTATTTATTAGTTTTATATCCTGTCTTTGTTGAAGAGTTCAAAACATAGCATGTTTTCTTCTTACTTTTTTCACAAACAACTCTGTGAAGTAGGTTAGGCTGAAAGACAGAGATTTACCTGACCAAAATAACTCAAGAAGTTTCCATGGTTCAGAGTGGACTAGAATCCTGGTCCAGCACTGTTAACACTATACCACACTGCCTTTTTCTCTCTCAAGGGACTGTTTATTACCTCTGAGCACTCCGTGAAGCAAAGATAGCCAGCAACAGCCAGCCAACAACCTCTTACACAGTTTTTCTTTAGGATTTTGAATAAGGCCATTGTGCTAGTATTGTCCTTTACATTGAAGGTGAAGAAGCATTCCAGATACAATTCACACAAAAAGACAAAGTGGTAATTAATAAGGGTTCCATGCAAAAAAAGTTTGCAAGTTATCAAACATTTCACTCAAGGGGAAAAAAATGGGATAAGGTAATCAGCAGATAGCTTGGGCTTACTAAAGTATAAATCACAGCTCCTTGCTTGAGGAAAAGCATATCATGTGAGCAATATTAATCAACAAGCTAATAATTAATCTTACTTTAACTGTAACTGAAACAAGATCAGTGCTTTTATTATGCACACTACTACTTCATCATCATTGTAAGTTCCTGCCATAGCTACTTAAGTGACTCTCAAAAACATTTAGTGAGCTTTGGCTGGCACTAAACAACTCAAAGCCAAAAGAGAAGAAAAACTGGAAGTAAACACCTCTTTTTTGTAGGTACATCATTAATAATGAATATGTTATGTTCATTTGAGAGGAAAAAGTGACTGTTATTTAAGCAGGGTGGCTTTTAACAAGAAACACAGTGCAGTGATGCTTCAGCATATTTTAATGTCAAAATCAATGTTTTGTTTTCTGTAACAAATCAGTGTGCTGCTCAAACTAATAACAATGTGTTCATTAAAAGTTTGGATCTGTCACATATTCTATATTTTTTTAAAAAAAGCAAACTTGTATTTTCATTCTGAAATTAAAAAAAACATTTCAAAGTAAAAGTCTTTCTGGGAAGAGACAAGTCTTTTTCTATTTTTCTTTGGTTTAATCATGAACAATGCATTTAAAATGTGCCCCTAGTTTTTGAGTTGAATACCTAAATATAATTAAGATCTGGTCTTTAACAACACTAAAGTTTCCTACTGCCTCTGAAGGATTTTGTTATTGTTCATCAAAATCCCCTTCACGGATGATTATCTTGTAATGGCAAAAGAGACGTTTAACCCAGTGATGCTATGTGCAATACCACTGAGGATGCACATTCCTAGAAGGGTCACCCGTGACTAGGTTGCCAGATATCTGAACAAGCAAAGGAGGACATGGATGATTGGAAAGAAGGACAAAAGTGGGGGCAGAGTCAGACACACTAGCTGTTTAACTTTCTTGGCATCTATAAAAAGAGTTACAATGAAAAACTGCCCCCAAAAAATGCACTTAGACCCACATGTACATGAAATTACTTTCTCCAGAATCAGAAAGTCTGGTTTTTCAATCACAATATTTTTCCAACAAATCTTTATTTTGAAGAACATATGCTAGTAATGATATAGAATTGATGACCACACATTTTTTTCAAATTTCAGCATAGAAACATATGAGAGATCATGTGATCTACATATGCAGTAAACATAGATTTGAAGGAGCTGGACTGAAGCAGATTCCTGGAATAAGGACATAAATTAAAATAATATATATCTAGGATGTTGAATCTGTTGATGGACAAGGAAAAGAAAGAAAGGTTGAATTTCTGTACTATGTTTCTCCAAGCAGCCAATAGACCAGATACAAAGTTTTAAAAACAGCCTAAGTAATAATACACAGTCTGCATAATTTCATGTTCACCATTGCCCAGAAGACTGAAAGTGATGCTTTAATAATATGGCATATGGCTATTTCTATTTGCAATATTTTAACAAGAATATATGCCACAACTCTTCTGAATATATACAAAAAAGGAAGGAAGAAAAATTGTAAAGTCCTTTTTATGATCTGGCAGTCCCTCAAAGACTGTTCTGAAAAAGCAAAAAGATATTTTCTACTCCTCTAATAATTAATGCAAACATTCTATTATAGTATGAGAAGGAGAGAGACAAAGATTACCAGGGTGGTAGAGATCCACTCCATTAGTTGCTGAGAAGATTCAGAAATCATAATGTCTTATCACACAAATAACTATCTCAGTACTGAGCTATCTTTTATTCCTTGGTTTCTGGCTCAACTTCAAGAAGCTGACAGAGATAGTGAATTTCTCTTTATTAATGTTTCTCTTGCATGATAGAACAAGGCCCAGGATACAGAATATATAATTGAAGGTATTCCTGCCAATTACATTATGCACTTTCCTCAGTCCTAGCAGAAGAGATATTGAAAAGATTGGAAACAGTGAATTGAATTTCTATTATCTGAAAGTTGATGTAACTTTTACAGTACAGTCATTCAGAGTATAGTCAAGATTGGGAAAAAGGGAACACAAACCTATTGAATATCTTAATGGCTATGTCACAAGTTTAAGCATTTGACTGCTAGAATTGGGTTTATCCTTTCCAAGTTCTCACTTTGATAGTGCCAACCTGATATTGAGTAAATCTGGCTGGAGGCTTTGCATACACAAGCAAAATACAAAGAAAAATGTTATTTTACATTCACCGTTTAATCACCAGTTACATGCAAAATTCTATTTGCATATCTCACAAGTAACTGGTTGGGAACTTCATTGAAGTGGTTGATCTTTTGTATAATTCCACCAAAAGATATTAGTTTTGATTTACATAATTTAAACTACAGATGTAATGATCTGAGAACAGTAGTTCTTTAAGAAAAACACAATTTTGCTTGGATTTTAAATGTAAGTAATAAAATGAACATTGGTAAGTACCAATATGTCAAGCTAAGCACCCTCTAGTATACAATATTTATTTAAAGTGAGTAAAAAGAGTACAGTGGCAAACCACATAACTTACAATAAGTACACATGTTCCAAGCTAGCTATTGTTGGTCAGTTTATTTGCTAATCCCCCTTCTCCATGTTATAGCTGTATTCATAAAATATGCTAATTCATGCTTAATCCAATTTGCTGAAGTCACACAATATATTAAACTATAAACTCAAAGTCTGAAATTACACAACACACTAAACTAGAATGTGTGACTACAGTTTACCAAATTTCTTTTTGGCTTTCTCCCAGAAGCCTAAACCAGCCCATAGGCTAGGAAAACATGGTTGGGTAGTTTGTGGTTCAGTGCATTGTCCAAACACAATCTCTTGTTATTATTTGTGCTGCCTTTGGCTTACAAGGGGCGCCTAACAACTCATCTGATACCCAATTTTCATCTAATTTACCTGAAACATCTTCTGAGCACAGAGGCAAGGACATTAAGCACAGCAACTGCTGTGCTATTTATCAGCAGTTTGATAAGATAATGGATGTTTTAAATTGTTTTGCTGTATCACTGCAGTAAAACATGTTGCCGGCAATATCTTAAAATAACAGTGGCATTGGCAAGCCAAATTGCAAATATATAATAGCAGTGTGATATGAAACAAGATGAGGAAAACAAATGAAAAGTAAGTTAGAAGAATTACTAACTGAATAGTTTTGGAATATGCACTGAATTTATGACAAGTTATTTTTATTCAAAAGTGAGAGTGTATGCATTTTCCAAAAGCCATGCAGAATAGCTTTCAGCTTGGTTTGGTTTTTGGTACAAGAAACCACAATTGTAATGAAAGTCTTGTTTAGGTAGCCCAGGGATATAGTGACAAAGGAGAAGTGTATCCAAATGTTCTTGTAACTTGAGAAAGATACATTTCTAAACTGTTATTGAAATGCTGGCATGTGCTGTGATGTCTGCATCATGTTTGGCATGCTGATAACTACAGTAATTCATCATTTCTTGTCTTACCTGTATCAAGTGCCTCAGAAAATGTGGTGCTATCTGGTTATGAGAACATATTTACAGTGCCCTGGAGCATTCATTATTCAAAATTGAGCTAAACTGTGCCAATTAGTATGATAAAACATTGGTTTTCTGTATCTAGATGCTTGTGTATCTGTCCTTGCAGACAGATTTGAGAACATCATCAGACTTAATTTTGAAACTTCAGATTCTACCCAAACTTTGCCCATAATAACAGAATAACAGAATTGGAAGGGACCTTTGAGGTCTTCTAGTCCAGCCCTCTGTTCAAGCAGGAAACCATATATCATTCCAGACAAATGGCTGTCCAATCTCTTCTTTAAAATCTGCAGTGATGGAGCACTCACATTGGTTAATTGTTCTCACTGTCAGGAAATGTCTCCTTAGTTCTAGGTTGCTTCTCTCCTTGATTAGTTTCCATCCCTTGCTTCTTGTCCTACTTTCAGGTGCTTTGGTGGATAGCTTAACTACCTCTTCTTTGTGGCCCCTTAAATTCCCCCAAAGTGAGTAGATGTGCATATTTGGCCACAAACATTCCTCCTCAGCAGATTTGTTTTAGCACTCTCCTGGTCATATTTAACTGAAAGCTAGATTCTATCTTCAATCCTAGGCAGTTCTGATGCTATTTCATTTCCCATTTATGTGCTAAGAATATTGGCTAGCACCCCATGCACAGTTTATGCACATGCTGAAGCCCCAGTGAAATAAAAAAGAGCTGAGAATACATATGGGTTTGATTTTTATAGCCATTAAATTTAAATAATAATGTAGGTGCTTAATTCCTAATGAGCTAACTCAGAAACCCAGTGTGTGTTGTTTCACTGCAGAGAGACAATAAAATCAGACAGGTTTCATGCTAACTGAAAGTATCTACATATCATTTTCCCCCCAGTAAGAATTAAACAGTTGCTTAAAAGTTCTGTGCTTGTTTGTTTTTAAAATAAAACTTAGTGAATGATTCCTGACTATACCTGCTTGAATCATTGAGCTCAAATAGCACAATTAAACTTAAGGGGGTGGGAACAGACTGAAAGTAGAAACTGGAACTGTCTCAAAGAGAGAGCAACAGGTGATTAATAGGTGTAATAGGTGTAACAAAACACAAATGCACACAATACATGCACACAGAGGTGCAAAATACTGACCTAAGAAAACTGGCAGCATTAACTAACCACAACCAGGAAATGTTTCCTTCAATCACCAGAAAACAGTGGTGCTTGCCCTACAACCTTTAACCTTCAAATACTGAAAAGGGGTATGCAAAGCATCACTTGGTCCAGCAGCTTCAAGTAGATGTTAAACAGAAGTGAGGAGACCATAAAAAAAAGACCTTGGGCTTGATCTTTTCCCTTAATTGCCTTGTTGTAAGCCACTTGTAAGTCACCATAGATCCTGAAAATGACTAGCACATCTTTACCTTTAAGCCACCTAGAGGCTACCAAGATGGGTAGCATAAAAATCAACCACCTGCCGTAAATCAGAAAGATATTATGACCACTGGCTTTGAATGTCAGCAAGGGATAAAGAGGAGCAAGGATGGATGATCCTGCTCCTGCCAGAAGTGCAATCAATGTTTTCCTTGCCCCATACTTGAGTCTGAAATTTGATTGAAAGGGAAAATTGGAGAGGACAAATGTTGTCCAATATGGTTGGGTCCAATTCTTGAAGAGGGCCAGAGTACTGCTTCCTTGAATAATGATGACAACCTCCCTTCCCTCAAGGATGAATTAACAACCTTCTTGGATATAACAATCTATCTCTTTTTGGCTAGCTTTAGCTAATCAGGAGGGACAGTCGCCAAGTTTTTAGTTCCTATAATTCTGTCCATTTCCTTCGGCCAACAGAATGTAATTCATTCCAGATAACTGAGCAAGACTGCATCTCTGCCAATTTCATGGGACCATCCCTGCTTTATAGATGGGCAACCATTAGTCCATTAGATACCAGCTTGGAATGAATCCAAACAAGTTTATCCCATGGATGCCTAGTGCATGTTTGACAAAAGTGCTGTAAATTGATGTAGGCCTCCTTGTTCTCTAGAAGAAATCAGATCACTCTAAACAGGCTGCTGGATACAAATGCAATAATTATAATCCCTACTTTATAGTTGGACAACCATTAGTCCAGTGTCCCTCAAAATGATACTAGGTAGATTGCCAGCCACAGGATTAATTTGCTAACCAACAGGAGAATCTTTTTTTTAGAAGGATAAATTCTCATTTACCAACAAAAGATAAAATGAGAGGTTTCAGAGGTCTAGTAGATCTGGGCTGCAAAAAGCCAGTTTGTTTGATGGTAGCAAAGAAATGCATCGAACTCACATTCTTTGCTATTAACTCATGGTGGTCCAAATTTTTGCAACCATATCCTTAAGACTCAATGCTTCTCTTTGGAAATGGTGAAAAATTGCAATCTAAAATCCTCCCATTTATCACACATTTCTGATTGTAAAACAACAAAAACCCACAACTATAAATACTAAAATGTGCTGGTTTCTTAGCACCCATTGGAAGTAATGGTGCTTTTTAAATGTACCTTATCACTGTTCCCTGCCTGAATTTGTGTGGTTCTAAATCAATCTGAAAAAGAAATCTATAAATGGTGCATCCCTAAACATTATCCCTCCAAAGGGAGACTTGAATTTTGGATACTAATAGCTCTTGATACAGCTGGCCCCATGATTATCCAATCCCCCTTTAAAGCTAGAAATCAAACCATATACAGCTCACTGGAAATTTGTTCCAATGAACAAAATGGGTTATTGGTATGACTATAAGCAGTGCTTGAATGCAATCATTGATCACCAATGCATGGGTATAGATGTAAGCCTCAGATTGCCCATTTTATTTTACAGTGACTTCATTCTGAATGTTTAAACATATGGAATTAAGCATCTTCTGGTTTATAAGGTACAGCACACATGAGTGAATATAACTATGCCTGAACTCACTAGCCAGAACATGTACGTTCTATAAATTACTTCCATCTGTAATGCTGCAACTGGCATTGGTTCAAGTCACCAGTAATGGAATAATTATGCTCTTTGCTTTGAATTGGCAGTTCTGAAGAGAAATGATCAAACATTTCTGCTGTTTCTGCTGCAATGGCTGATCAGTGAATCCATTCTCATTTGCTAGTGTTGGTCCAGTTCCAATCCAGGAGAAAGAGGCTGGAAATAAAATGGAGGCAGAGTTTAGGAAAGAAGGTCTCTGTTTATTTGGTAGCCAGAAACTTCAGTGACAGCAGCATGTTTCTAGGATGGCTGACAAAATGGGGTTGAGAATAGGTGGGCTTTTATATATTCTTTGGGGCTTTGTGATTGAGATGCCTGCTCCTGTGTAAGGATATGTCCTTCAATATTTTAATGGCTACTGCCAGATTCCTATGAGGTCATGTAGGGGTCATGGCTAGTTCTACAAACAAAAGGGGAAATGCAATCCTAGGTGTTTGAGTTAATCTTGTCAGCTTTGGTTTGCTTATTGTGTTGCTTATTTATAGTCTCTTTGCTTATGAATAAATTGGCTCAGTCTTTCTGAATGGATACAAAATATATCTTCTTATAGCCTATTCAATCTTCTGCTTGAGGCTGTTTTCCTATAGCAGGAAGACTGGGGCTACTTTCTGCTTTTGTTAAAAAAAAATCCTTTGGGGAAATATTCTATCCTGCTTCTTGTTAATATTAAGAATAAAGTATATTTAAAACTGGGGAGGGATGGACTTCTTACACCAGTATATTGACAAAGTAACTTAAATGGTTTGAAATACACACCCCCACACATGCACACACACATAGGGAAAGAGAAACGGAGAGAGAGAGAATTGAAATCAGAAAGTACATTGCCCTTTCATCTCCTAGAATTTATAAAAAATACATTAAGTAAGAACAAAAGCCCATTCCACTGACATTTTCCTATTATTTTTCCATAAGAATGTCAACAGTTAGCTGGATTAAACCAAAGTCTCAATTCATGTTCAGCAACTTTTTAATGTAAAGGGACCATACTTAGCTCTTCCTTCCTTCCTTCCTCCCTCCCTCCCTTCCTTCCTTCCTTCCTTCCTTCCTTCCTTCTTTCTGATGGAGCAAAGTGGGTAGGGTCATTTTACAAAATGGCTGAGTTTGTGCTATAAACATGGGGGACCAGGAGGAGCTCCTGCAAGCACGTCTCAAGGTCAAGGTGGCCAGGCATTACACATAAAAAATATGAAGCTTCAATACTGTAGTGTTGATCACTATCTTGACCTTTGTTACTATCCCCATACCATCCCCCAAAGATGCCTACAACATACCAGTCTAATCTGTTTTCCAATATTGTTTGATTCAGGTATCACACTGATCATTTTGTAATCCAAAAAAAGATTGTTCTGGTAGAACATTCGGTTAGCATGTATTGAATGTATAAAAATTATTAAAAGTGTTTAAAAAAAACCCCTTCCCTTCCAGGAAGATGTGTGCAAGTATTATGTGCTAACTGCCTTGAAATTTGGGAGATTATCGATTTTCTATATTAACAAACTTGAAATACCCTCTTCTGATTGGGCCGCAAATATTGCTTGGTGATTGGTTCAGAAACACTACTTTGATTGGTTCGCATTGCCGCCTTGTGATAGGCCCGCCGTCTCGGCGGGAGATTTAAAGAGCTGTCATTGGCCACAAGCCACGAGCAGCCACTATAAAAGAGGCTGCCGCGGCTCCGCAGTTAGCACAGACTTTAGGAACTAAATAAAGAGCTGAAAGTCACACTGGTCTTGAGTCTCTTTCCCGCGATCTAACACTGGCAATGAGGATGGGATTCTGAGACAAAGGAGACCAGTCAAGCACGTGGCAACGAGGACTGACCTACTGACAAGATGGCTGACTACAGAGCCGACTACTGACCCGGCCAAACTTCACGGTCACTGAAACCATCGTCAAGGCCACCTCAGCTGAAGCCGCAAAGAAGTCAGCAGCAACCATGCAGAAAATGAATGCGGGGACCCAGCAAACACTGGCAGAAATAAGCCAACTCCGAGAGATGAAGCCAGAGGGCAACCAAAAGACCACCACCAGTACCACGCACCATGAGGACATCGAGTCCTTATCCAAGACCGAGGAGGAGGAGGAAGAAATACATAGACTCCAGTCGGAAAGGTACAGACAGGGAAGGAGAGAACCCAATGCTCTGGGACTGGGAGGACATCCCTGCTCCGAGTGCCATTTCCTAGATGCTAATTGGCCATCACTTGCCGGAAATGGGAACATTTGCTAGGGTCTGCCAAAATAAAAAGAGCTACAGCCCTAAGCAGAGACAGCACCCCCCCCCACCAGGACCAGAGACAGCACAGGCATAGCCATTGAGACGCCGCGAAAAAGCAGAAATAAGCGGCCCATGAGGAACCCTACTGGAAGGGAACGAGAAACCCACACCAACGGATTACACTGTGTGTCAAGCACGGACAGATGCCTGATAACATGATGTACTAGCATCACCATTTAAAGCACAAACAGTGCACACATGCGAAGTGGACTCCGAGATCCATACCTATGGTATTGGCGACCACCATAGGAACACTAATACCTCAGCACTCACGGCGAAAGAATGGAATACCAAAGACTTGAACTTGAAGGACTCACCAGGCGGACAGATCCCCATAGTTGAGTCAGACATTTTCATAACCCTCAAGGACAGCTCCCAAAAACTCCTCCCATTAACACATAGTGGAAGGGAAGTCGCCAAGCCTGCTGGGCGCTTACGAATGGTTTGCACTCTCTCCCCGCGGCGATCGAAGTGACGACATAAAACAGCATTACTCAAGACAGACTGCGGAGGAGAGCCTGATGAAGATTTTTCCAGGAATCGTATTTGGACGGAAGCTACGGCAACAGTGCCAGGGGCCCCGAGTTACAGTGTAATTTAACCCAAAACATAGCACCAATCCCGGTTAAAGCACGGGCGAGTCCGGCCTTCGCACTCAAATCAGAAGATCGAATGACAATAATGTCGAGCATCTAGTAGCGAAGTCTACTATTGACCTCACTCCCTTTCCCATCAGTTTCGTGCGGGACTTGCATCAGCTGGCATCCAAGTGCCGAGCAGTCTCATCCCCCTACCTGCTCCCTGATCCCATTGTTCTCTATCCCTTTAATTACTTCATCCATATCATGTATCTTATTGCGACCTCCGAATACCAAGTGCTCCATCTACATCGGACCAACAGCATCCATTATGTTTCATAAATATGTTCCCCTGATTATCTAGATTTACCTATTGATAGCCAGCTTGAGATAGAATTCTGGCGTGGTGTAGAGCCACAACGGACTTAAGTTGCCAAGTGTGGAGACCCTGGGTTGTTATTACCTCTTCCAGAAACTCAAGTAAATTAAAATAGGGCCACCACGATCCTTCGACTTACGCAGTTCCTTTGATGACCAGGTTGAAGTTACACGGAAGAAGACGTATTGTGACCATTTTATTCTTACCGACCATTGATGAAAATCCAGCCCTTTTTGGCACTGACTCATATTTATATTGGCTGCAGGCGTTCTAGAGTTGTGTGATCCCTTTTTCGACTTTCAACAAACAAAGTCAAGGCGGAAAGCCGATTCACTTAACCAATCAGTTACCAATTTAATGAGGACTGCAGTAACCTTAGAAATATGACAAAAACAAAAGTCATAAAATGGGGAAACTCACTTAACGCAGTAAATTTTGGGTCTCAAATATGTGGTACAATTGAGGACTACTGTGATAACTCGTAGATGCGTATGGCTTTGAGTGATACCCTACATCTCTGAGTGGGGCAGTATTGCTAGACACCAACTCATGTTTAGGGTATCACATTTCCTGATCTTGGCAACCCGAGCATGCATGTTTCAATTGTCCCCTAAGCAAATTTCATGCAAATTCCTGTTATTGTTCTATGATTTGAAAAAAACGAGATCTCGAGACATTTATCTTACTGTGACATTCTGCAACTAGCTCACACAATTGCAATTCTCCCTTCTCCTTCTTCCCTACTGTTTTTTTTGGGGGGTGCGAGTGGGGGGATGATTATGAACTAGCTTCGGGTTGGCCATAAAGTAGCGAAAACAAACAAATCTATTTTCTGGATTCCTCAGCCCGTCTGAAGTCTCAGGATGACACTAATTTCACCTTACACATCTTCCATAATTATCATATGACTAATTCTTCAGTGTCCGAATATCTTCATTGTAATTTTGCGCTTATGTCGAAGAAAATTTTCCGCACTACTATTTTTTGTTTCATTTAAGGTATTTTTAAACTGACCTCTGCAAAAGTAGCACAATCCATAGCAAAAATAAACATAGTCACCACCTACAGGATTACAATTTACTCAGTATCGAATGAATTAAAGCAACTAAATAAAAATGAACAATTTCAAAACAATCAGTACCGAAAGACATTGCTCAACAATTGAGAGACTGACATTTCGATAGCAGAAAATTGGGAATGACAAAGAAGCAATTGACAATAGAACATTTCCAAAATCTGGACAGTAA
>BHFT01056588.1:0-18446 GCA_004320025.1 Laticauda laticaudata
CATTTTGACTTGTTTTAAGGACATTACATCAAAGTTGGATCAGCCTGACGTGTTTTTTTCCACTTTAATTTTGCGTGTAACTCCAAATCCAGACCTCCATGGGTTGCTAAATTTGATTTCAATTGATAATTTTTGTGTCATTTTGTTGTCAGCACATTCAACTATGTAGTGATCAAAGTTTTTAACAAGCATATTTCATTCATTCAGATCTAGGATGTCTTATTTTTGTGTTCCCTTTATTTTTTTGAGCAGTGTATCTGTTTAACACTTAATTGTTTACAAATGAATGAAAATATAATTCATAAAATATAATTCATAAAATGACAGCATCATCATAGATGTCACAACCCTACATTACAATCAATATTCACAAAGATCAGGGAAATAATTTAAAATTAATGCATGCCAACAACTAATTTAACTGGAAAAGTCCCATATAAATTTTGGAAGTGTTATGAAACAAAGGATGGCTATATTCATGTACAATGAATATTTGATGAGTAATCAAAAATTATTAAAGAGTAGGAATATCAGAAAATTTAGTTAAAATCCTGAGATATGTTTTCTGTCATTATTTAATCAGGCAACTCAAAGAATTAATAATAACTATTCAATTCAGAGGTGGTATTCAGCAGGTTCTGACCAGTTCTGGAGAACCGGTAGTGGAAATTTTGAGTAGTTCGGAGAACCTCTGTCTGGAGATTTTACAGTATCCTTCCCCTACCATGGCCACAGAACCAGTAGTAAAAAAAAAATTGAATCCCACCACTGATTTAATTCATAATGGTTGTGGTGAGGCTGACTACAGCACGTACTGGAAACAACCAGAGGCTACATCACTAAATCTCTGTTATCAAACATCAAGGGGAATTGTTGCAATGGACAAATTAACTTGTGGTGGGTTGGGAGTAGAGTATATATGGATTTTTTTTTTTTTTTTGAGGAAAAGTAATCCTTTCTGCAAAGCATAATGGGCCAAATTTCTCTTTTGTTTTCCCAATACAAACAAAAGTTGACGACAGTTAGTTTCCAGTTCTTTTTATTGGAGCTGATGGCAATATGAACAGTTTTTTTTAAAAAAAGATGGTATAATAAGGTATAAAATACCTGATATCATACCTTGCAATGTTTATGTATATACTAGAGCTCAGTTTTATTTTTTAAATGTATAAAATATTTCAAACTTGATGTTGAAGACCTACTTTAGGCATAGAAGTTCACTAAGTCATTGATTGTCTGCCGAACTTTTTTCTACCCTGTTTCTCCAACAATACGGCCTCCCCCAATAGGAAGTCCCAGCATGTTTTATAGGCACGAAATGAAATTANCTCCAACAATACGGCCTCCCCCAATAGGAAGTCCCAGCATGTTTTATAGGCACGAAATGAAATTAAGCCCCTCCCCCCAAATTAAGTCCTATATTAAAACATGCAAAATGGGGGGGAATGGTGGGGGAGCTTGCCGTTAGGAAGTACTCTTGTTGCACACCCAGATATGGTGCTGCCTGCGCTGACCCCCATACGAAGTGCCCCACCAATGCCGAGGTCAACATCCAAGCCATCACCGCTTGCCCGCCCAAAGATGCAAAGGGGGAGAATTAAGTCACCCCCGAAAAGATGACCTAGCCAGTTTTTCGTGGCTCAAAAAAAAATAAGACCCGGACTTATTATATGAGAAACAGGGTAGTTGTTGATATGAGGATAATTGGGAGGTGTGTTATTTAATTAATCTTGGGGGGAAAGGCAAAATATTAATAAATCCAATAAAACTATAGTCTGTGAGATTACTGTCAATTCTAAAACTTCTATTCTTGCCCTCTCTTTCTGATGCATATGTCCGCAACCTCTTCAAATTACTTAGACCCCAATCAGTCAGCTAACTCTATAGCAAACACAGAGGTTGGTATTGTTTATAGTTCTCAACTTTAGTTACTCCTTTCCTTTGTTAGTGAGAGATGAATGGCTTGAGACCTTGTTTACAGGGCATTCAGAACTGGCACTCTGTTTTTGCTCTTGGGATTGACCTTCTCCTGAACAGCTTGTTTAGCAGTGATAATAGGGAGGGTACTTACCAAACTGTCAGAGAGATGGCAACATGTCATTTTTGCTTGATGTTACAAACATTAGTGATTAAAGAAGCTTCAGAATGTTGCTGAGCTGCCTATGCTGTAATTTTCTTTGTTTCCAGTAGTGACTCTTGTCTCTAAGTTCAGAATCAAAACTGAGGCCTGAGAGATTTCTGCTGTGCTATGGTTAGCACTTAACACTGTGTTGCAAAAAGCTATGCAATTCCAGTTGTGAAATGGTCTCTGACGATGCAGAATTATATATATCATACAATTTTGTTTCTCTATAACCTGACTGACAAAAATGTTATTTTACCCAATAGTGAATACTCCTCAGTTTTAAAGGGAAAATGTTTTCTAGCCCTTAAGAAGATATGTCTGGTGAAATATCATGAGCATGTATAGACTTGGGGCATGGGCTTCAAACTTGTGGTGTCACATTGCTGTAATGTGACATTTTGTGATGTTTTTTCCCTTTGTGGAGCTGGGGTGGGCATGGCCTCCATGTGGTACATATGGCCTATGGGCCACCAGTTTGATACCACTGACTTAGGGTGTTTATTGCTTCATAAGACTTCATCAGTATAAGTCAGGAGTTCCACTAGTAGAATTTAAAAAGTCATTATGAAAATCCTTATGAAGAGCTTGTCCCAAATAACTGGCATAAATTTATCTCAACCTGATTCTTCATATGACAGTTGTTAAAAAGTGGAAGGGAACAATCTGTCAAGCAATGCTGTTGTGTAACTTAATCTAAGCCAAATTAATAAAAGTTCTGAGACAACTGGTTAGGAAATTAGGTTTTTTTTAACTCAATAATTTTTATCTCAGAAAGTTCAGGAATCTTTCTTGAGACTCCAAATTTTCTCCTATCAAAAGCCAATTGGGTTATCTTTATTAAATTTCAGATTATAAATTCTTTGTGATCTGGAATGATTTTTCCCTTTCATTGCTTTGTAAAGTGCTACATACATTGATAGAACATAATAACAAATCAGCATGACTTCAGTTTTTTCCCATTAATTTTTTCAAGGTTAACATGTCCTAATCTAAAATAAAGAGAGCCTTTAAAGGCCCTGTTTCAAAACATATACATATGAGTATTTACCCTGTTTCTTCAACAATACAGCCTTCCCCCAATAGGAAGTCCCAGCATGTTTTATAGGCATGAAATGAAATTAAGCCCCTCCCCCCAAATTAAGGCCTATATTAAAACATGCAAGATGGGGTGAATGGTGGGGGAGGGGCTTGCCATTAGGAAGTACTTTTGTTGCACATCCAGATATGGTGCTGCCTGCGTTGACCCCAATACGAAGTGTCCCACCAACGCCGAGGTCAACATCCAAGCCATCGCCGCCCACCCACCCAAAGATGCAAGGGGGGGGGAATTAAGTCATCCCCGAAAAGACGGCCTAGCCATTTTTGGGGGGCTCAAAAAAAAAAAAAGACCCAGCCTTATTACATTAGAAACACATTACTTGAAGCAGACTCTTTACTTTTAACAAACAGTAACCAAGGAACTGTGTATATTAATTCTAACACAGATATTATTCTTTATCTCTTCTTTTCTTTCCATTTGTTTGAATAAAGGCATTTGAAATAACTATTCATTTTAGAATAAAACCCAAGCTTTCTTCCCTGTTCTACTTTTGAATTAATAGACTAATCAAATTGTTCAGTCCAACAGATCGTATCATATGTGTTGCACCCTTTTGTTATACAGTACTGAACAAGAGGACAGGAATTTATTTTTAAACTGCTTGCTTTAGAACACCTCTCAAAGATCTAACCTCATGGGAGTATACTAGAATCACAACATACACAGGCAGTTCAAGGCTATTGAGCAACAATACATGATTACTAGCATGTGTAATCAAAGAAACAACAATAATCAATATTCTATTCTTCCCCCCAATCGCCATCAAGATAAAAACCTATGATATATTTGCAAATCATAATGGCTTGTTTCCTCACAAGTAGGACCATGCTGGTTACTATAAACAGGAACACTTAGCACATCCGATGATATTGGCCACTATGGAGGCACCACTCTTTGTACATATGGTTCAAGGGTAGATATTCCTTGGGGTAACTTAAACAATTAGAGTTGGTGCTTTAACCACACCATTCTCTATTTCAGTGGTTTATTTCTGCTGCCTCGATGGTATCTTGGTAGTACAGAACTCTCTCTTACATGGAGAAGTGCCATGTTTTAGTGTGAGAAGGTTGCTTAACTTACTTTAGCTATTTCTCCTGAATTCTTGAGTTTGAAAAACTCTAATTTTGAATATAAGGCACAATTTAAGAAGAACAATTTTGGGATTAGACTTGTTATTGCCTGTGCAGCATTGCATTACTTAAATAGAATATTTGTAATCTTTGATTCACTGTGATAATTTCCCCAGGCATGACTTACAAAATATTCTTGAGATTTTTCTCCTTGTATGCAGCAACAACAAAAGCCAAGTATAGAAATAGGTTACTATCGAAAAAATTGCTATTATACTATTAATATACTATTAATTTCTCCAGATATAGAACTTTTAGCCAAGAAAATGCAATCACTTTCCAGTTGTTGAACACTGATTTGGATGGATAGAACATGAACTGAAAAACCAGTATATGCTGTAGATACAGGAAGTCTCACTCTGATTAGAGCATATAAGACTGAACAGTCTTTTCCCAGTTTCTCTTGCACAAGATGAATATGACAGCTTGCTTCCAATTTTCTAGCTTTTTGAAGCATGAGTGCTCACACCTCATACTGAAAGCTTCTTTTTTTTTACTGAACTCACATTCTTTTGTAACAGCAGTAGATATGCAGAATTTGTTGAGAACTTGTTTTTTCAGTTAAATTGTGTCCTGTATATCCATAACACTTAATAGGAATTTTAACTTAACAGTGAACATAATCCACAGTCATAGTTATTGGGTTTTACTCAGTAAATGAAATTGTAAAATCATACCTCAGACTTATTTGTATATCTACTAAATTCTTTGCCTAATAAATTGCCCATATGTCTAGCTTGTCCATAAAAACTGGTGTTTTTTTTTTTGGTTGTTGTTATCTATTGTTGACCAGAGATACTGGACTTTAATTCTAAGAATCTGTAGTCTGCCTAGCTAGATAACCTGAGGTAAAATATAATATGGAAAATGAAAACCTTGAATTATTTTATAACCGTCTATATTTTTTTCTTCATTTATGTTGCATATCCACTCTTATAATACCATTTTACTATAGTTAATAACCCATTTTTATTATAGAAAAAAAATCCATGCTTGCCATATTGTCACTCTTCTTACGTTCCCATGCACATTCCAAGTACACTCACATCTAGTTTGCTCACTTACATTTCTATTTCTAAGTTTCCTAAGTTTCTATTCCTAAGTTTTTGTTTTGTGTCACACAAAACATTTGTATGCATTCTGCCCTGCCAGTCTATAATATTATCTGCAAACAGAAACTGTTCATAGAAACAGTAGACTAGAGTAAACTGGAGGATTTTGTTATAGCTCAAATCTTCACTTTCTATTAAATGATAAATGAATTTGAACACATGGATCAAAATGGGAATGAGTATTAAAATGCTTCTCTCCTTTTCAGTTAGTATTGCTTGAGCAGAAAAAGCTGAGTGCTATCAAGACTCCTTTCAATTTCTGATTCAGGTGGCAGATAAGACCATGTGGTATATTTGATAGTATCAATCATAATTTCCTTCTCAGTCATTATGGTTATACCTCCCCCATTCCAGTTCTACCAG
This sequence comes from Laticauda laticaudata, assembly GCA_004320025.1. Lineage (NCBI taxonomy): Eukaryota > Metazoa > Chordata > Lepidosauria > Squamata > Elapidae > Laticauda > Laticauda laticaudata. The sequence continues at coordinate 5,830 of BHFT01056588.1, forward strand.
AGCTCACCAACAAACACAATCAATGCTTTTAGTACTGTGTTTCATTCAGTTTGAAATCTAAATATTTCTTCTAAGACTTAGCAGGCTACAAATTCAGCCACCTTCTCAACTAGATAAAGCTGTTCCAGGGATGTAGGATCTAGCAATGGGTTCTTGAAGAGGAGGCACATTACCACAGCTTTCAAAAGGTGTGTAATTTGCTTCCCTCAAAAAAACTGACACTACTGCAAAGACCTTACTGCATGTTACCTCCAGGACAGTCATTACCACCCAGGAAGGAAATGAGCTTAATAAACATGTGATCAGGGCCATCGGCACTTCCTTAGAAGCTATAGGTTCAAATTCATTCCACCTAATGACATAACACCATTCCTCAGTCACTTCAATAAGACTTTCCCATAAGAGTCCAAGGCCAAACAAATCTGAGTGACTTTTCTGCTTCAGATACCTAGAATATTCTTCACAGCAATCCTGTAGATGGTCTTGTGGCTTGTTCCTCCCCAGTAAAGAATTGGTTACCCTAAATATGTCTGCTACCTGCAGACACAATAAGAGCAGTGCTTGGTCAAGTTAACACTCTGTTTTGTTCCAACAATACTCTATTATGTATTTATAAAACTACATTTAGAACATCTGACCTGAACAATTGATTTTGGATGGCATACAAAAATTAAAGAAACCCTAAAACTATGTAATAATAAGATACATACCACATATTAGAGACAAATGGTGACCAAGTACCATAAAAAACAACCAAAGGGAATGCCTTGCAGCTGGCCCCTAATGCCTTGGGAAAAGCCAGTTTTTAATTCCTCTACACTAAAGCAACCACACATATATCTATGTGCATGTTTGTATGCATTATACATTTATATAACTCACAAAGAAAGAAAGATGCATTGACATATATCTCCTGGATTTACTTCAAATAAAGATGATCTTGAATTTAAGACATTGTCCTCAAAAATAAGGTAAAGATGTTATGAAGTTGAACTTTCTCCTTCCAACAGCACTGAGGTTTTCTTGATAGTATTATGGAAGTAATTTGGAATTGCTTCTGAGATCTTTTTTGTACTCCACAATCTACCTAAAAGTCCTGTAATTTCCAGTTGTTTTCCTGCCCTTTTACAACACATCAGTCCCATCTTGTTTAGCTTCTCAGATCAGCTAATCTTAGATCTGCTGACAGTTACATGACTTAATTTAAGTAGGTTATCCTATTAGCTACAATTTTGGCATGGTCTTGACTGGTAAAGCCATCTTAGAAAACAAGTGTGGGAATGATATAAAGGTATCAAATGACTCTGTACACCTTTATATAGGCTTTGATTTCTTCTATGTAATGTAATAGGCAGGTCTTAAGTTTCTAGTGGCTTTATTTTTGTGTTTAATAAAAAGTATAGTCTTGCCAAAATTTGTCTATGAATCGTGTGCCAAATAAATCAAAGCCAGAATATGGGAGAATCAAGACTTACAATTGATGCTGATATGAAGTGCTGATATAAAGCCTGACAGCCCTTTTCAGTGATGTTACCTCCTCATTAAAAAGGCTCCTTCATCAGTTGAATTCAAAGGAAGTAGCCCAACACATTGTAGAATCATTCCTGGTACTGCATATGAAGTGTATATTCAGATTTCCAGATACAGTTTCCAGCATATCCAGGTAGGATTGTGAAAATCTTATCTAAAACTCTGGACAGTTGTTGCAGTTAGTGTAAGTGGTACTGATGCAGATTGATAGATATCTAACTTGATGCTACAGTTTTGGTTCTGGTGCCTTCAATATTTTGTAAGCCACAAAATATAGGCATTTCACAGATAACTAGTTTTAAATATCTCTTGAATTCTGTGTCAAAAGCCAAATTTGAAGGTTTTAAATAGAATTCTGAGTTTTGGATTGTAAGCTTGCAAGTTTTTATTGGTTAAATTTAAATTATCTTAAAAGGGAAAAAAGAACAAATTACCTGTCAGGTATTTCATTTGCAAACTATTATCTTTCCCAGCCTCTGGAGATACACACACAGATTCACACATTTGTTCTATGTGCAATTGTAAATCAAACCATACAAATCCTTTGTGTATGTGAGAAAATAAGATCACCAACTGATAGCAAAAGCTGGTAACAGAAACTTAATGCAGTTCCCTTTATTTATGAGAGAAAAGACTTTTTATAAATAAAAGTATGTGAAATATAAACAGAAAATTAGGAATTATTTGCTTTCATTTGCACAAAATAATGACAAGTGATTCTTCTTAATAACTTTATTTGAGTCTCTGTTGTAGAAAATTAGTATAACAGTTCAACCCATTGCTTTCAAAAAATAAAGTTATTTTTACAAAGTTCTTATTTATTGACTGAATATCTACATTTCAGTGTTACACAGTGCATTTTTGAACATATTGATAGATGTTGTGGTTAACGTTAAGATGTATTGAACCAGTAGGTAAATAATTTTTAATCATAGTTATCTTCACTATTATGCAATGCTGCAAGAATTCTATACAGTATGGACTGAAAAACAGGATAGAAATCATAATTGCAATGATTAAATATTGAAAGTGACTGATAAATTCACGTTAGCCTTATTTAGAAAGGCATTTCTCTACACACACACATACACACACACACACAAACATACTTGTAGCAAATATGTTTTTTAGATATCTTTCATGGATGCTTTTTATCAAGTGGGACCCATTCTATAACTGCCTTGGTCCACCTGCCATTAGTTCTTCTCGATATATGACTAGCCTATTTTCATTTCAATTTTTTTATTCTCTTGATGATATTGTATTCTTTCATTTGTTGTCTAATCCATGTGCAGTCTTTCTATTCTGTCTTCTAATGCCAAGCATATAACTTTCTATCGCTCTTCGCACCACTTGTAACTATTGTATCTATTATGAGGTTAGTGTCCATGTTTCACCAGCATTTTTTAGAACAGGTGGCAGACTACTGATCAAAAACTTTTCTCTTCAAGCATAGAGGGAAGTTGTTCTTGAAAATAATGCTTAGCTTTCCAAATGCATGCCAGCTACATTTAACACACTGTGCAATTTCCTTTATTGTATCACCTTTCATTGAGATCTGTTGGCCAATGTATATGTAGTAGTGTTCTACCACATCTAGTATTTCTCCAGATATAATTATTATTTCTTCTTCTTCTTCTTCTTCTTCTTCTTCTTCTTCTTCTTCTTCTTCTTCTTCTTCTTCTTCTTCTTCCTCCTCCTCCTCCTCCTCCTCCTCTTCTTTCTCTCTCTCTCTCTCTCTCACACACACACACACACGCACACAGACACACACACAACTTGTAGCAAATATGTTTTTTATTTTATGTTCAAAAAGGAAACTAACTTGAAGTCAAGTTACCCTTTCCTATTCCATTTCTAATTGTGCAGTTCTAAAAATACAGCTGCAGACTCAGGGTGGCTAATGTGAATAAACCATTCCCAGGCTTGATTTGGCAGCACTGTATTTAGTATCACAAAATTAAAAGCCTTTCATAAGTTTAGGGATCTGGCAACATTGGTAAAAATGCAAAATTCGAGGAAATACTGAGGAAAGTATGAAAACACTGAGACATAAAAAGTATACTATATATTGAAAGAAAGGTGCTGACAATACGTGGTCTGATAAAGGCTATCTGCAGTTAATATGTTTGGGAGAGTAATATTTTCAGTGGAGAAAAGATTTCCCAGTAGAAATCCAGAAGCTGAAAATTATGAGGAACTAACATAAGAAGTCTAGGTACTTCAGCTTTTTATTACCCCACTGAGATGAAGGAAAAGGAGGTCAGTCAGCTTCAGTGGATCATTCTGGCAGAATTAGGAAACCGTGTTATGTGGTTAAAGTTTGCAACATGTTAATTCAGCAGTTTGGAAACAGCTGACACAATGCAAGAATAGCAAGAAAGGGGGATGAGGGACTCTTTCCATTCTTTGCAGCAGGGGCAAAAAACGTTGCAGAAGAGCCATTCACAAATAGGGATAAAGGAAGGCAGACAATTAATTTGAATATAGAATTTGTATTTATTTGTTGAAATGTATCCAAAGATAGAGAAGAAAATCAGCAGATAAGGTGTGCCATGCATATATCCTATCTAGTCTTTCAAGGGAATTTGTTTTTATGGTTTTTGGAAGCAGTATAGAAATATTTAAAGTCACTGACTGCTAAGCAGCAGCAAAAAGGAAAAAAAGAAAGGCTCTGCTAGCTATAAAAAATATATGAGAAGAAACATACTGAAAGAGCTAAATATTTTTTTCTACAGGAAAAAATAGCTCTTGTTATAAAAGGAACAGCTCTTGTTTCATACAGTGAAATTAAATATGTCAGAAAATTTGTCAAAGGTATGCTGTTGCTGCTTATGTATTTCATAGTCATACCGGTTAGTGTCAAAATAGAGATTATTTGCTAGTCAGCAAAAAATGCTGTTTCCTGTGGCTATCATCTGCTCATGTTGTTTGCTTCTCAGAAGGGAGAACAGATTTCCACTTTTTTTTTTTTGCATGCTTCCAAAAGAATTGGAAAAAGAAAATTGAAAGGACTGCGTTCCTTGCAATTATCATTATAAAAGTGATGGTGACTATATTAAAAATAGAACCTTTGCCTTTTTTTGCACTTGTATCCATCTCATTTATCTTTCGATTGAATTTTAATGCTTGTGGAATTTTGTAGGCAAAGAAATCCTAACTCTAGTAAGCAAATGCATGCAGTGGTGCAGGATCATGTGTATACCATTCTTCAATAACATTTCCTGTCCAAAATGATACAAATGTACTGATGGGAAAGATGTGTAATATTTAAAAAATCAATAATTAAATTTTACGTTCTTAATTTTAATAAATAACATTTGTATTTCATCTATGTGATATTTTTATTTATTCTGTATTTAAATTAGTCAATTGCAGTTGCAAACACAACTCATTTAAATAATCTAGGTTTGACTTCAGAACTGTCTCACAAAGGGAGAATAATGTTCCAAGTGAGGTAGTCTTAGTCATATGAAAGGGTTTGTTTTGTCTGGCATGTTTAATTCATTTTTGCCAAAAATGTAACCAAAAGAGAAAAACCCACCTGTAAACAAAACGTTACTGGGGACCCTGAATGAGCAATTTAATTATAAGAGTGGGTTCTCAAATGCAGAATAAATGAACATGCAGGTCCAAAGTAAAATCATAAAATGGTACTCTGAATTCATAGATGAACTTCTAGAGGAGTGGTGCATTTTATGACTTAGAGGTCCTTGCAGTCTCTAGAAACGCATGGCTTCTCAATCAGGTCTTTAATGCAGTAGTAAAGCACACACTTTACATGAAAAAAGGTTCAGTTTTGATCACAACATCTACTGGTAGATTTAAAATATGTCAAAGTGGCAATTATATCCAAGGTACTTTGAAAACAGTTGATGTGATTTTCAGTTCTCTGATCAAGGTGTAGGTAGAAATATAATTATATTTCTTAGAACATTGCAAACAGTTTTCACTAAAACAGATATGTAACATGGCTGAAGGAAGAATATTTTAGGATATAACATATCTGATAATTATGATTTTGTTTTTGTAAAAGCATGTATGCATCATGTACAGTAGGTAAGGCTTTTAATAATTTATTTAATAAGTGTCTTTAATTTACTGTATAAGTGCAGCAATCTTTCCTGCTACCCATATTACCAAACATATGGTACCAATAGCAATAGCATTTAGACTTATATATTGCTCCATCCGGCTTTACAGCTCTCTCTAAGTGGTTTACAATGTCAGCATATTGCTCTCTGGGTTCTCATTTTACTGACCTTGGAAGGATGGGAGGCTGAGTCAATCTTGAAGTGGTCAAGATCAAATTCCAGGGATGCAATACTGCATTTTAACCACTGCGCCACCAGTCTTGGCCATCTCCTGTTCCTTCTTTTTATCTTGATATACCTTGGTTTTTATGCATGCCAGTTTCTATTTGGTTTGTTTTTATTTAAATACTTGTCCAAGAAGTATCTTATCAAATGTAAGATAATTAATGAGATTTTTTTTGGCTTACATTGAAATATAAATTAAATAAGTAAAAAATATGCAAAAATGAACAGTAACATTCTTATAGTAAAAATGTGTCTGGTATATTTTTGTTCCAGTACTTGCCATAGAGGTATCCCATATAGTATAAGGCAGTTAATGAGAGTTGCTTTGGAAAATTATCAGTACAATGCTTATAGCAAAACAATGTGACTCTTTCAAAAGGTAGGTTACATTTGTGTGGCTTTCTACATAGATAATGCAAAGTTGCTGTACAAAAGCATAAAAAAGGTGATATAAAATATTTATGAAGAGATGTTGAGACTCTGGAAAGAGTACAGAAAAAACTTACAAAGATGAAGAACAGTTGTAGGGATTGGGTATGTCTAGTCTTGTGAAAAGAAGGATTGGTGACATGATAGATAGCAGGGTTCCAATATTTGAGGGGCTGCCACAAAAAAGAGGGAGTCAGTTTATTTTTCAAAGTATCAGAAGGCAAGACAATAAAGGCCCTGTCCCACTGCACTTATGGATGCAAAGAGGATGTAAAACGTTAAAAAAGCTTGCCATCCATTGGAAAATGCTATGTATCCGTTGTGTACTCATTGCATACGTGTTTCATACGCTCTAGTAACTCCATTGCAATACGTGTTTCATACGCTCTATCCGTCAAGGATCCATCCACTGCGATTTCATCGTGCAAGAAGTTTTGAGCTGCACAAAAACTTTGTGAACGGATGAACTTTCCGCCTGTGTATGATGTATATCATGACATATGAGCAATCAAACGTTCTTATGTCCGTTTATCATTCCGTTATAAACATCCACTGTATCCTCTCTGCATCCTCTCCTCAGCAACCTCGCAACTCACATCCACTGCAGCTGAAAAAACGGAAAGACGGGAAGGACAAAAGGTGCATGGAATGTCTATACATACATTTAATAGCACGGAAATAGAAAGGATGCGTTTGCATCCAATCTACCATCCGGCGGCATCCCCTTTCTTTCCTTTAGGCATACGTTGATGCATCTGCTTCTTCTATTATGCGTCCGCTTTGAAATTCTCCCCCGAAACCCTTCAGAGGTATCATCTGCTGTCATCCGCTAGGCTTCCTATGAACATCCGTTTAACATCCCGCTACATACCCACGTCCGTTCTTTTCCGTTCTTTTCCGTTCTGTTTATGCAAATTTTCACCACTTTTTGAAGCGGATGACACCCCTGAAATTTTGCTCATCTGCTGTGTCCTTTATGCATACGTTTTGCGTCCATCAGCCAGTGGGACCTAGCCTTAAACAATTGATGGAAGCTAATCAAGGAAAGAAGCAATTTAGAACCAAGAAAAATTTCATGTCAGTTAGAACAATTAATCATTGGAATGACTTACCTCCAGAGGCTGTAGTGCTCCATCACTGAAGGCTTTAAAGAAGAATCAGGACAGCCACTTGTCTGGAATGGTGTAGGGTTGAGAAGGGGGTGGACTAGAAGACCTGAAAGGTTCTTTGTTCTTCTGTTCTTCTATTTAAAGCAATACAAGAAGGATAGAAGTGGGTGTTATCTTTTTAATCTGTTTTTTTTAAATAAATATAATTTATTTATAAATAATTGCTACCTACCCAGTCTCTGCTATTAAACCATGTCTCATATTACTATACAGCTTTCTTGTGATTTTAATATGCTGGTGTTGTGATCTACTGCATCAATTTAAAAGTTAATATATCCCAAATGCAAAACACGCATCCTTTTTCAAGAAATTACTCATTTCTTTGGATGGGGGAAGATACAGAGTAAATTCAGAAACTTGGCAGTGCTATTATTTTATTACAGCTTTTTATTGTATTACAATTTTATAAGGATTCTTTTAATGTAGTTTATGTGCATTTGTTTTCTTTTAATCCAAGTCTGGCTGAGTTATATTGTAACATTTGCAGCTTGACTGACAGAGCCAGACACACTTTGAAATTGCCTTACAGTACATCTTTATAATTGATCAGTAGGGTGCTTTCATCTCAGGTATCCAGTCAGCACCTCCTTTACCATTTAGTGTGTCACAATTGCAACATTATTCATTGCTCTTTGTAATGTACAAAGGTTCCTTCCCCCTTCTTAGGTTCAGCTCAGTATGAAGCAACGAATAAATTAATCTGCATTTTTTTATTTTTACTGTTGGAAGGTTTCAGCCTTTTTGAGAACTCTGGATTCTGTCTCAGGAGTTGTGAATTAGCTTTGGGACACATGTGGAATTCCTAATCATGAGAGACGGGAAATGCCTTCCACACATATAGATTAATTCCCTGGAAAATAGGGCATGGTTAAGAAATGGCACCAGTAGTAAAAGCAGTTCTGAAATTAACCTTGATTTATGGTGCAGTGGTTAGAGTAGAGTATTTCAGGCTAATTCTGCTGACTGCCAACAGTTTCATTTTCACTGTGCTCAAGGTTTCCATTCTTCTGAGGTGGCCAAAATGAGGACCCAAATTGTTGGGGACAATATGCTATTGCTATGGTCACGGTTCCAAGTAATAATCCCACAGCAAACAAAACTCCAGAGTCAGTAGATTCCTCAAAGAATAGTTTTATAGGACATATCATATTGGCACAGCTCTGGTGAAAACTGACTGAAATTTCCAGAGGTTTTCACCAAATTAAAAGTAAAAGTTTTCCCCCTTTCCAAAACAATCAGTCACACAGTCCAATTAGGGTGCTGGTAATGTCACTCCTCCTCTATCTCTCACCAGGTGTGAGAATGTCCTTGGTTCTCAGGAGAAAGTATTTTCTTTTGGCTACAAAACCCAAGCTATCTCTATTCCTCCCTTCCTATCCCTCAGCTCCAGGATAGCAGTGCTGAAGTTCCAAAATGGCTCTGGTCAGGTCAGCTTCAGAGTTGACACTCTATTCTTTTGTCTGCCTGATAAAATTATGCAGGGACCCTGGGCATTAGCAGTTTAGCCAGTCTCTGACCTTTAGATGTCTTGATGCAAAAATAAACCCATAATATTTAAAGTAAAGGGTGGTACCAAAACAAAGAAATTATTGAGTCAGTTAATTGCAAAAGAAAAACTGAATAACATAATATGTATAAAGATTAAATTGAAATAAAAGCTAATTAGCTAGTGAATGCTAGTCGAGCTATATGTTATTTCTGTCTGGATGGGAGACAACTTGAAGAATTCAACATTTTGCATTTTCATTATGGAAAAAGAAAGATGGATAGAGAAGTAAGACACAAACCATTAATAAGCAAGTTTTGAAACAACATTAATTAAGGTCTTTAATTGCATGCATACTTTCAGCTATTCTGCTATAATTTTAGATAGAGAATTATAGTGCAGTGGTCAAGCATATACAGGTGAAACTCAAAAAATTAGAATATCATGCAAAAGTTCATGTATTTCAGTAACACAACTTAAAAGGTGAAACTAATATATGAGATAGACTCATGACATGCAAAGCAAGAGAGTTCAAGCCGTGATTTGTCATAATTGTGATGATGATGGCTTACAACTCATGAAAACCCCAAATCCACAATCTCAGAAAATTAGATGGTAAGATTACATGCTATCAATAAAATAGGATTGTACATCAGAACACATATCGAGACCTCTTGAAAAGTATAAGCGCATATCGTATCTCAGTACTTGAATCTGCGCCCCTTTTGCCCAGCAATAACTCGCCTCAATGTGACATGCTGGATGGTACAGCTATCAGCCGCTGCTCGGCACTAAGACTGCAGCCGTGTTATGGAAGACCAGGATGCTTCAAAAGTGGCCTCAGTCTTTCTGCATTGTTCAGTCTCATGCCTCTCATTCTTTCGTCTTTGGCAATGTCCCCATAAGATCTCGTGATGGGTTCAAGTTCAGGCAAATTTGCCTGGCCAATCAAGCACAGTAATCCTACAGGCATTGAATCAGATTTGGTGCTTTTGGCAGTGTGGGCAGGTGCCAAGTCCTGCTAGAAAAATGAAAGTCAGCATCCCCGTAAAGCTCATCTGCGTAAGGAAGTATGAAGTGCTCCAAAATCTCTTGGTAGATGGCTGCACTGACTCTGGACTTAATGAAGCACAGTGGACCAACACCAGCAGACTGACATGGGCTCCCCAAATCAACACAGGACTGTGGAACTTCACACTGGACTTCAAGCATATTGCAGTGTGTGCCTCTCCATTTCTTCCTCAGACTCTGGGTCCTTGGTTTCCAAATGAGATGGCAAAGGTTGCTCTCATCGGAAAAGAGACTTCTTTGACCACTGAGCAACGAGACCAATTCTGTTTTTTCTTAGCCCAGGTAAGACGCTTCTCGACGTGTTGTGTGTCAGGAATGCCTTGACAAGAGGAATACGACATTTAAAGCTCATGTCCAGGATCCGTCTGTGTGGCTGGCTCTTGATGCACTGACTCCAGCCCAGTCCACTCCTTGTGAAAAGTCACCAACACTTTTGAATGGCCATTTCCTGACAATAGTCTCCAGGCTGCGCGTGTCATCCCTGCTGCTTATGCACCTTTTCTTCCACACTTTTCCCTTCCACATAACTTTCTATTAATTTGCTTTGATACATAGCGCACTTTGGGAACATCCAACTTCTTTTGCAATTACCTTTGAGGCTTACCCTCCTTATGGAGGGTTTAATGATGGTTTTCTGCACAACTGTCAGGTCAGTGGTCTTTCCATGATTGTGATTCCTGTTGACTCCAGACTGAGAGACCATCTATAAAGCTCAGGAACCCTTTGCAGGTGTTATGGTTTCATTAGCTGATTAGAGTGGGACACACTTTGAGCCTAGAATATTGAACCTTTTCAACAATATTATTCTGAGATTGTGGATTTGGGGTTTCCTATGAACTGGTTAAAGCCATATCACACAATTATGTCAAATCATAATTGTGATCCACAATCATCAGACAATTCATGGCTTGAACTGTCTTGCTTGTGGCATGTAATGAGTCTATCTCATATGATTAGGTTTACCTTTTAAGTTGCATTACTGAAATAAATGAACTTTTGCACGATATTCTAATTTTTTGAGTTTCACCTGTATCTCTTGTATATTTATTTATTTAATATATGTCTATAATATATCTCTCAAGTTTGACAAGGAAACAAATTTTAGTATTAAATTATAAAATCACCTAATTCAAACTATATTAAAATTCAGTTAAAGTTTCAAGCATGTAACATGAGATGAATATCAAGCTTCTTCAATTAGAAGATGAAAAGTTTTGAAAAGCAGGTACATTTCAAAGCAACTGATAATAGGCCAATCTTCCTGTTATCTAATAACTCCCAGGCTCAGCTCAAAAATATACTGTATTAGTGTTATTATCTGAACATTAAAATTATTTATATAAACTATGAAAAATGCTGCAGGGAATACAGTATTGCATACATTAAGATGACCAAAGGCTCAAGAAAGGCATATATTGAACATGTATTATTAAGTAGATGAATTATCTGACTTGCTTCAATAAAAATAATGTATTATTTTATACATTATTTTTAATCCAGGAATGTTTGCATAGTTCAATTCATTCTGATTTCTCTAGTAGGGTCATGGCTGCATACCAATTACAGTAATAAATAAATAAATATATGAATTCACTCTATATCAATGATTCCAGAATCAGTGTTAACTCGAGAAAAAAAAACTTGGAAGGTAACTCTTTCAATAGCATTTGGATTCTCTTTATCAAAATGTTTATCCATAGCACTTCTCTTTTATAAAAAGAAATGCTATGAGTAAATTTCTCTTTAAAATTAAACTTCTCTTTAAAATTCCTAAAGCAAAGAACAAGGCCCATGCAAAAAGCCCATAAGCCCATGCAAAAAAAATCTTAGATTTGTTTTCTAATATCTGCAAGCAGAAAGAACATGTAGCAAAACAGTAGTGTCATGTAGCAAATAATAGAATGATACCATACTAGAATCCTTTTAATTAGCATACTTGTAATTTATTATTTAAACTTATTTTTCCCTGTCTAACAATGGGACTCAATGCTGGTAGATATAAGACAGATGGCCAGATTCAATCTTAGGCAGTTTTCTATGTTCATACAGTTCAGGTTGACCTTAGTTATTAATTTTGTATGCATTTTAAAAAAATCACAGCTAATAACAGTAACCTGAATCACAAGAAAAAACATCTTCCTGTTGTTATCTAAACTACAAGGCAAATGGAATTCCAATTCATTTCTCATCCCTATTGCAAAAGAAATGCTGCTAACCACTTTGTAATTGGATGCACTCTATGGTAGAAAAGATAGCATGGAAATATTGTTAATATTTACTGTTGACTTATCAACTAATGCATATTAATATGAAACCTGGTTAAACTTATCCTGATTTTCCTCTCCTCCTCCAAGCTTTATTTTATTATCAGTAAGTTTCATGGGAATTGCTTTAACAGATCATCAGAGTTGGAAGGGATCTTGTAGGTCATCTAGTCCAACCCCCCACCCACCCTATACCATTTCTGACAAATGGCAGTCCAATCTCTTTTTGAAAGTCTCAAGTGATGGCGCTTCTACAATTTCCGAGAGCAAGCTGTTCCATTGGTTAATTGTTCTCACTGTCAGAAAGTTTCTCCTTATTTTCAGGTTAAATCTCTCCTTGTTCAGTTTC
>BHFT01056591.1:0-14823 GCA_004320025.1 Laticauda laticaudata
AGGACTGGCTGGGAGGGGAGGGGTGAGGAGAAGCCAGGCAAAGCACCCCACCATGTGAGTGATATTGAGTTGGCCATGCCACCCAGTCACATGACCAACAAGCCACACCCACTAATTAGGCCATGCCCACAGAATCGGTTGTTAAGAATTTTGAATCCCACCTGTTTCCAAGGTATTGGATATACAATGGAACACAGTGAAGACAGTCATTATTAACAAATGGGGGAAAATATGGTACAATATTTGGTAATATGGACATTACCAAAAACTGGATGTCATTCCAAATTGATGAAAAAACAAGAAGAAAATTGATTTGACAGCCAGACAAGAAGCCTACAGTAACATTAAAGGGGTTGCAGGATTTTCAAGTATTGTTAAGTATTGAATGTGTACTACAAGTGATAAGAATACCCTATATCTGTACTATAGGTTAGGGTGGCAAGCTTTACAAAAACAAAACAAAAACAAAAAAACAACAACATCCAAGTCCAGCTACATTTTGCAAAAATCTACATAAAATCTGACAAAGCAAATAGGAAAATGTTATGGTTCCAAATATCAGTCAATTATAGCACAAAACCTTCAGGTTTTGCTAAAATGCTGAAGAGGATTTTAACTTTTCAATATGTCAACGATTCAAAACATGCTCCAAATCAACAAAAAAAATGACTTCACCAGAAGAAGATCAATATTTTGGAATGCCTCAGTCATAATACAGACCTGAATCCAATTGAAAATCTGTGGAGTGATCTGAAAAAAGTGATGCACAGGAGAAGCTTCCCCACTTCTGACAATTTTGGAGCAATTTTGCAAGGAAATGTTGGCCAACATTTCCAAGGTAAGATATTCCACACTGATAGGCTCCTACCCCAAAAGAATGCTCATAGCATTAAAAGGTGTTCAACAAAGTTTAAGATATGCACTTATTATTTCCCCCCCTAAAAATTGTTTTCAATTGAATTGTACAGCTTATATATTCTTTCTTACTGAGTTGCTGAGAGAGAGCTGGGTAGCCATATAATTTTCCTAAATAAAAAAAATTTTATATTAAGGGTGGAAAAATTCTAAAGTCATTTTATAGTATCTTGACCTGATTTTTTTTACAACTCAAAATCCTGGCATTTTAAAAGGGAGGGATAGATTTTCTATATCCAGTGCATTGAGGATGAGTGCAGAGTGAGTTTCATTAAAATTGAATCGCATTGCAGGAAGGAAGGACAGGAAAATATGTATTTAGAATTTTTGTTTTGAATCTGGACAGCCAAAAATTATGAAACTATTTTATGCAAATATTAACATCCATTTCTTTTTAGACTGAATTTTAAGCCCACGTCACACTGCACCAACAGATGGAAAGAGGATGTAAAACGGAGAGAAACACTTGCCATCCGTTGGTTAATGCGATGCATCATTCTGTATCACTGCACCGTCCATTTTTCTTCCTACTCTATCATCCAGCATCCGTCGAGTGCTGACATGGTTCCTCGCTCTCAAAAGTTTTGAAGCTGCTCAAAAGGCAGTGTGTTGAGCGAAGAAATGTATCTAACGCATCCGTTCTAGCATCCGCTACGCATACGGGGAACATCCCGTTCTGCATCTGCCATCATCCGTTACGCATCGCTACATCGCTAGGCATCTGCTGCACATCCACTGCAACTCAAATCCGCTCCAGCAGAAAGCGGACACAGGGAGAAGCGTAATGGACGCGGAATTCGGACGAGCTGCATTAGTAGCACAGACGGAAGAAAGATGAAAGCGGATGCAGCTCGCAAGAGAAGCTTTAAAACGGTAAAAAATGCGTTCACAGAGGGACTATTCGATATTAAGGATGTCTAGAGGATGCCTAGAGGATGCAAAAGACACATAGGGGAAAACTATATTGCTATAAAAAGGGGAGCAACGTCACCTGGATCTCACTTCAGACCAGCAGCCCTGCTGTGCAGACCTCTGCCAGCCTTCATCTGCCTCTTGCTCTTCCAAAAGCATCCAGTCATGTCACCATGGATCGTAACACAGTCCTTTTGGTAGCCACCATCGTTCTGCAACAGTGCAAAGCCATCTACAGGCTCTTTCAACTATTCTACACGGGAAGAAAGGAAGGCAGCCAAGAAGCGTCTGGGTCCGAAGATGATCGGGAAAGAGCGAATACGGACTGTACAACAAGCTGATGGTGGAGCTGAGGAACGAAGACCCTGGTGCTCCAGAACTTCATGAAGATGCCTCCAGCCATGTTTGGACGAAGTTATGCGGGCTGACACCGAGGTTAACCAAGACAGAGCACTAACTTCCGGCCCAGCCTGGACCTGGGTCAAGGTGGCACTGACTCTGCGCCACTGGCCTCAGGGACCACCTACAGGAGCATGCAGTACAGCTGGAGGGTGCCACACAACACCATCAGCATTGTGTGTCAGAAGAGTGGTGCAGGCATCATCGAAGCAATACCTGCAGGAGCTCTCCCAGTTGCCCCTTCACTGAGAAGGCTGGAAGAAAGTTGCAGAGCAGTGGTATCAGAAGTGGAACTTCCCCACACTGTGGAGCCATAGATGGCAAGCACGTGGCCTGCAAAAGCGCCAGCCCAAGTCGGGTCCACTTATTTCAACTACAAGGGCTTCTTCAGGGTCATCCTCTTCGCCATGTCGATGCTGATTACAAGTTCATGTACATCGATTGCTTGAGGCAACGGGTCAGCTTCAGATGCCCAGCCCTATAAACAACGCCAAAAGTCAACCCTCAAGGAGGGGCCCCCTGGAACGCAAACCTATCAATATGGGCTTCCCAGATCCAGACCCTGCCCAACGACAACAAGTGCCCCTCATCGTGGGGATGACGCCTTCTCCTCAGAACCTCACCTCATGAACGCCTACACTTCAGACTTCACCCATGAAGGGAGGATCTTCAACTACAGGCTGTCCAGAGCAAGGCGGGTGGTGGAGAACGCCTTTGGCATCCCTGGCCAACAGGTTCCAGGTACTTCTCACCACCATGCAGCATCGCCTCAGAGACCATGGGAACATCGTGGAAGCTTGCTGCATCCTGCACAATCTCATGCGCACCGTACCACACCGTGTTGCAGAACAGGCTGTGTGACCGTCAACCAAGGCAATGAGGACATGGAGCCTGGTGAATGGAGGCAAGGGCGAAACTATAAGACACCTGTGGATGTGCAAGGCCCCAACAGAGCCTCACGTGAAAGGAAGAAGCAGCTCAACCTCCTGAAACACTGTGGCAACTCCCCAGCTGGAGCAGTGAGTGGCAAGACAGGATGATAGATGATTAATGGATGCTTCCTTCGCCTGTCCTCATCACACTGATGAGATTGGGCCATGTATTTTGGGTGGGCCTACAATGAACAGGGCATTTAATAAAGAGTTGTGTTTATGTTGAAATGTGTGGATCAATGAATAAATTGTTGTTTATTGATAATAAAGGGCCATAATGTGTGGCAGCTGAGAGGAGGTGGACACACAGCCCACTATACTTGCGCTGGAGGTTTATCAATACCCACAGCTATATTAACCACATCCCAAGTTATCCCTGCCCATCCCACAGCTATCTTAACCCATCCAAAGGTATCCCTGCCCATCCCACAGCTAATCTTAACCCATCCAAAGGTATTCCCTGCCCATCCCAACCTATTACCCATCCCACATGTACCCTGCCCACCCCACTGCTATCCTAACCCATCCCAAAGGTATCCCTGCCATCCCACAGGCTATCTTAACCCATCCAAAGGTATCCCTGCCCATACCACTGCTCAATTACCTATACCCAAGCATGCGATAAGGCTTAAACCATTTCATCAAAGATTTCCCACCAAACATTTATTGAAAAAAATAAATGAAGCAAGTGTGTGAAGCAAAGATAATCTTATTAATACAAAGCTGTAAAAGAAAAATGACCCAAGTCAAGTGCTCAAATAAAGTCTACAGGTAGCACCACAGTCTCTGGCACTCTTCTCTGTCACTCAGGAGGTGTGCCCAGTCTCAGGGGTGAAGGGTCCAGGTGCTGTGGAGGTGGCTGCTGCTGGAGTGTGGTCTGGAGCACGCCTGGGGGTGCCTGGCCCTGAGAGGACAACAAGGGGATGGTGTGTTGAGGAAGCTCTCAGACAAGCTGGCTCAGCCCTGTGATGTTGAGAGCTCCTTCCTCCATACCATGGGTCAGCCCCAGTACTGACGACAGATGTACTGAGGCCGGGTTTGGCTGTGGGGTGGAGGAAGGAGCAGTGTAGTGGGGCTGTCTGGTCTGCAGCTGGTGAGGAACTGGCATGGGTGGGCATCGGCAGCAGTGGCATCGGTGGCACCGGTGCGTCCGAATGTACTGTGCCTGGACTTGGGAAGGGCTGCCTGTGCTGCTGGACCTCCTGGTAGCCGTAGCCTTGGTAGGGGAGGGCCTGTGGAAAGCCTTGGAAGGGCAGTGACATCACCTGGGTGGAGGAGCAGACCTGGACTGGGTAGGAGCAAGGTTCTATCTGGATCTGGAGGGTTGTGAAGCAGATTGGTGATCCTGTCCTTCAAACCTGGTACTGGGGTTTCCGCCATGTCCATGAGGGTTCTGGTTACATAGGTGAGGAAGGGCTTGCGGTTGGAGGATGAGGAGTCAGTGTGTACCAGCTGAGAGAGGATATACTATGCTGCTCCTGATGGTGTCTCTTATCTCCAGCAGGACAGTGTGGCTTCTGTCCTCCTGTCTGGATCTCTCGCCTTTCTGTGGAGGTGGAGTTGGGGGTGGATGCGGGTTGGACTGCGGTGGAAGTGCGTCTCATTTTCTCCCACTGCACCAGGGGTCCTCCACGGTGCTCCGCCATGGTTAGAACGGCTGTCGGCGGGTTCTCCGTCATGGCACGCTCCACAGACACCTGGCTGGAGACAGGAGCTGACTTTCTGCCGGAAGAGGACTGGCTCTCAGCAGGTGCCTCTGAGAAGAGGGTTGTGAGAGGGGCTGCTCCTCGTGGCGGATCTCACCTCCCAGGAAGCTGCACTTGGCCATGACGTAGTTCTCTCTGTCCGTCAGCTTGGACCGCGCCAGGCCAGATTTCTTGAGGTGCAGCTTCCTGTACCAGGTGTGCATGTGCTTCCCACCAGCCGAGGAGCCCCTCCGAAGTGTAGTCTAGGCTCTCCTCCTTCTCTCTCCAAGCAGCCTGCTTTCCTTTTGGTGTCCCTATAGAGCCTGTTGTCCCTTCGCCCTAAGTGATACTCATTTCTCTGCTCAGCCACTCCAGCACCTCATCCTCATGTTCCTCCTCGATTGTTGTATTGCCTCCTCTCCCGTTCTCGGCGTCTGCCTCTTCCTCTTTTGGCAGGACCACATGGGCCTCATCAGAGGGGCTTCCAGGTTGTAGGGGCTGCTCCTCTACACACCAGCAGCAGCAGCACCAGCAGGACCAGCAGCAACACCAGCCAGCACCAGCAGGACCAGGATCAGAGCAGCAAGAGTAAGCAGCAGCAGCACAGCAGCACCAGGATCAGCAGCAGCAAGAGTAAGCACGCCAGCAGAGCGCAGCGCCAGCAGCCCAGCAGCACCGACCAGCAGACCAAGAGCATGAGCAGGACCAGGAGCCGCCAAGCAAGGACCAGGAGCAGCTTCAGCAGTAAGCACTAGCAGAAGCACCACCGCCAGAAGCAGCTTCAGGAGAATAAGCACCCAGCAGAAGCCCACCGCCAGAAGCAGCATCAGCAGAGAAGCACCAGCAGAAGCACCACCGCCAGAAGCACATCAGCAAGAGTAAGCCAGCAGAAGCACCACCGCCAGAAGCAGCAGCATCAGCTCCTCCAGAAGCAGAAGCCCCAGCCCAGAGAGTGAGCCTGTGCTGCAGAAGCCCCAGGAGAAACAGAATGAGGGCCAAGGGGGCGGGAGCGGTGGCCCGTCTGTCTTGCCAGGGCTGGCAGCGAACGGCTGCAGGCTTTCTCTCTTCCCATGGTTGTGGGGGTTGCTGGCTGGCAGGCAGGCAGCCTGGCAGGCAGTTGATGTGTCTGGGAGCAGGTCTTCCTCTGAATGTTGACCTGCTTGGGAGCTGCTTCCCTTTATATCCGTGGGCTGATGCAATGCATCCTCCCTGCATGCGCAGTGAACGCTAGGCATCCGCTAGGCTTCCCGTCTACGTCGCTTCATCCGCTAGTCTTCGCGCTGTGGCATCTGCTTCATCCGCTCGGCGTCCACTCTGCATCCGGTCTTCTGTTCCGCGTCGCTTTGCTGCGCTCCCGGAAGCCCATCCACTCTCATCCGCTTCCATCCGCTAGACTTCCATGGAGCATCCGCTTTCCATCCTCGCTACATCCTCCCCCCGTCCGTTCCTTTCCGTGTTGTCCTCTCTGGTTATGCAAATTTTTGCCCCTTTTGAGAGCGGATACCAACGGATGGAACATTTTTCTCGTCCGCTATGTCCTTTTTACAAACGTTTTGCATCCGCCAGCCAGTGTGACAGGGCCTTTAAATACTTCATATTTATTTTGTGTTCAACATTCAACTAAGAAAGCTAGGATATTAAATAAAAGAAGACTGATACTACATTTAATTGCAATCTGACAAATCACTTGTTCTGTTTGCTAGCAAGCATAATTGAAAGTGAACCTGATTACATCACCTATTAATTTATAGGGGAAGTAATGATAAATGCCTATGTTCTGTGTGTCCATTGATGGCCCTAAATTTCTGGTTTCCCAATTTCTATTGTAAAGAATTATAAAATAAAGAAACCAATTATGTTTAAGCTATGGTTTCACTGTGATTTGAAAGGAGACATAATGGAACTTCATTTACAAAAGACTAAGAAAATACACTTGCTTGATTAGCAGCGTGAATTAGTTTCCTTGAAAATAATTACAATTAAATTTTATTTAGTTCTTATGGCATAGGAAAATTTAGCAAAGCACATATAATTTGCAGAATCTACATATAAATTATGTATCAAAATAGAAAACACCAGAACATTGAATTATTTTAAAAACACACAGTGCAAGTGATGGATAAAATTATTAATAAAATTAAATTGTGTATGAGTAGTTACTGGAGTGACAACACCTATGTTAACATATCTAGATTCTTTAGCCATCATTGAAATTAATGGGATATATATATATATTGAAGGAGCCCCTATGGGATCACCACTGTCACCCGTCATTGCCGAATCCAGAGCCGTGGCTAATGCCACCCACAAACCCAAATATGGCTAAGATACATCGATGACACATTTGTGATTTGGCCCATGGAAAGAAAACCTAAAACAATTTCCTAACACACTAAACAACACACACCCCAAAATCAAGTTCACCATGGAAACGGAAATAAACAAACAACTACCATTCCTAGATGTACTAATCTCAATAAAGAACAGATGGCACACTGGGACACACTATACCAAAAGAACACACACCAACCGCGAACCCTCAACGCCATCCCACCACTACCAGCACAGATAAATTCCGTGGCGAAAACACTAATTACCAGAACCAAACGCCTGGCAGAAAGACACATATAAAGATCTGAACTATGCACCCGACTGAAGTATTGACAGCTAATGGCTTCCACAAAACAAAATCACCAGCTTGATCCACAAAACACACCAAGACATAACAGAGACCTAAGAAGACCACAGACCTATGGAACAGCTGTCTTGCCCTACATAAGAGTACTACAGACAAAATCAGTAAGATACTACACAGGCATCACATCAAGACTGCTTCAAAACAGACAAAAAAATAGCAGCCATCTGAGGAACCAAAGACAAATTTGAACTGCGAAAACCAAGGCATATACAAAATTCCTGTACATTCATGCTCGGCCACATACATTGGACAGACCAATAGAAGAATAGTACCGCCTAGATGAACAACAAAAATGCAGTAAAAAAGCTGGAACACACCTCCTCACTAGTCCCAACACATGAAAACCACAGGTCACAACATCAACTTCAATGGCACTAAAACCCTAGCCACTATAGAAAACCCCAGCACAGAATCATCAGAGAAGCCATAGAGATTGAAAAAAGACCTGATAGCATGAATAGAAGAGATGATTCAGCAGACTGTCAATCATTGGGAAGCCTGCACTCTCAATAGAAAGATCTCCCACACCACAGGCCAGGCAAACACCTGGGCACAAACAGACTCCTCTGATAGCTCCAACTCAAACACCCCCCACCAGGCACCCAGGTGAAACCCAGCTTGCTAATGAATAGCAGCTTGCTGATGAATAGCAGCCGTCCTTTCACATGGAGCCAAGCTGCATTGAAAGCCTCAACACAAGAACAGAGTGTTTGCCAGCCAATCAAAGCCACAAAACAGACAGAAGAAACCAGAAACACCAATCAAATCAAACTCCAAGTCCAATGAACACAGACCCAGGCTAATAGCCAATCAGAATAGACCAGCCTCAAATTTGAAAACAGAGAACTGTGAGACACACATCCATACAGAAGCCTGATGATGGCAGATGAGATTCTGCTGAAACATTGCTACAACTTTAACAGAACTACAATGACGTGCATAATACCCGAAGGAAGCTAAACAGCACAATATATATATATATATATACATACATACATACATACATACATACATACATTACATACATACATACATACATACATCAACACAATTCACAGCTGCTCACAACACTATCATGACACACACACACACACACACACACACACACACACACACACACATATATACACAAACAAAATCGTGCCATATGTGCTCTCTCTATATAAGCATTTATATATAGATTATGCTGTATAATCTATATTGAAAGAACAGAAAATGATGAAATGTGCATTGATGTTATGGATTGGAGAGAATGATATTTCCTTGGAGTTTGGTATATTTGAATATCACAAAATCAAAGAATTAGGAGACACTGTTTAGACCATTAAGTCAAATTCTCAGCTAACTGCAGAAATCCAAATAAAGTAGTCTCAACACAGCTCCAACACATCTAGCAAAGAGGAGTTTATCACTTTGGGTAATTAGGTCTGCTGTAGGAAAACATTTTTAAATAATTGAATTGAAATTTACCTTCCCATAAATAACTTTCTTGCTAGCATCTTATTTACAATGACTTATGAAAATGCATCCTGCACTTTGGAATAACAAATAAGTTTTGAAGTTCTATTAGGTAACACCTTTCTGGTATATTTGATGTGAGCTATATTTCCCTCTTATTTTTCTCATGGCTAAATATTCCCAGTCCTTTTTTCTTAGCATTTAATTTGCAATCTTCATTATCCTTCTACTCTATAAAAACCTCATTTTTGTTTTGTGAATGGAAAAGATTCCATTCAAATGTTCCCTTTAGAAACTTTCTGCTATTTTATCCAGAAATATAAACATATGACAGGCACTCATCAGAATGGAGACAAAAATAACACAATATCATAGGCAGAATTTGCACCTCACTTCAAGTCAAAAAGTCCAGTTTATTTTTTTTAAAAGTGCAGGTCATCTTCTTATCCACTATGAATGATGCTTAAGCTAAGGTTTTAAGTTTAGTAGATATTTGAGATTGGAGTAGCCATTGTTGGAAATTTATGGAAACTGAAATTCATAAGCAAGGCTTAGGATAAGTTTTAACTTCCAATTTGTATAATCCTCCAAATGGTGTCTGTTCCTATATAAGATGGGAAAATAAGCCAAAAATTTTGATTAAAGAGCAGCATTAAGCTGTGGGAAAGACTAGTGCATGTACTTTAGCTGAACTGTATGTGGCTTTGGCCAAATGTGTAAACAGAGCCATAAAAATAAAGAATTCAATTTGTTTGTCCAGTATTCTTAAGAACCGCATTCACTGAGTGAATGAGAAAACCTATTAGTAAACCTAGTAATCTAGTATATTTTTTTCACAAAAATATTCTAACTCTAGAAATTGAGTAGTATGTGGTTTGGCAGTGTTTGAACATGGAAATATAAAGGTTCTGCATATAATCACAGATTTTTATTAAAATATTTTGAGGACAAATTATTTGTCCAGAGTTATCCTTTATGTTCAAAATGTTCTTCCCCAAAGTTCTGTGACGTTTATCTATCTATCTATCTATCTATCTATCTATCTATCTATCTATCTATCTATCTATCTATCTACCCCGTATTCTCCAACAATACAGTCTCCTCCAATAGGAAGTCCCAGCATGTTTTATAGGCATGAAATGAAATTAAACCCCTCCCCCCAAATTAAGCCCTATATTAAAACATGCGAAATGGGGGGGGAANAAAAAAAAAAAAGACCCGGCCTTATTATATGAGAAACACAGTATCTATCTATCTATCTATCTATCTATCTATCTATCTATCTATCTATCTATCTATCTATCTATCTATCTATCTGGACATATATATGGACATAGATATACCATAATTAGTTTCTAAAATAAACTATTACAACACTATGTCAGAGGAGTTTTATTTTTCTCTCCTTTAAGATTGATGGCTTTTTATTTATGTAATGTTGCACTGTATCAGGCTCTTTGGGGAGAATTTTAATGTTTGTCTAAAATGTTTGTCTGATGTTGTCTTTTCTGAAATATTTTCAGGCCATTCTTATTCCTTTCCCATTGTGGACCCATTACTGCTGGGTTGCATTCATATTACAGATAGACTGAAATGGAGTTGTATATTGATGGTTTCTCCACTGCTGAAGGGATATTCAACATTCAATATAAATTTGTTATACTTATCACCTAAGCATCTCCTCTCAGCTAGCATATTGAATATAGAAATCTGCCCTTAAACAAACAGAATGTGTTATACACTGGTATGATATTAGAAGGCTTAATACAAAGATGGGTCCTAAATTTGCAAAGGTACATTAATAACCTATAAACTACAGCAATTTTACAACTTGTAGAAAATATTAATATTATCAATAAGCAGCAGGAGGGAACATTTTTTAAAAAGCAAGGTGTATTTTTCTTTTTGGAAAGTGCTAAGTAATCTGATCAGAGGATGATAGCATCAGCAGTAAAAAAAAACATGGAACATACATTTGTTTAGCAATTCTTCATGCTAAAAGAGAGGGAGAGATAATAAAGTAAGCAGAAGGGAACACATGATGATGATATCAGGTTTCCTGAAAAAGAAGAGGGTGGAAGCTACCACATTTTGCAATAGACAGTGTTTCCTAGCGACTGCAGAAAGAAACAGGTTGCTAAGTAACCTGGGGGATATGCAGGCAAAAGGGCTGGCCACAAAGAATCCAGAAATCAGCCATAAAAGGTCGGCTCCCTATTTCAATTTCCTGGTTGCCATGGAGATTATATATAAGCAATGGATCCCAAGTTAAGAAACATGATTTAAACATATTTTCCTTTCCTTTTTCTCCTGTGATTCCTAGGTATTTAATCAGGAAGATTACACATATTAGATTTTTTATCCCTCTACTGAATAGGATTATATTCAAAAACCACAATGACAGGACTAAACAACACTAGACATAAACTAAGTGCTATGTTTTTCTTTATGTGCATTAAATGGAATACTTGAAAAAAACATAAATGTACTAAATTAGAAAAATAGTGGCATTGTCAAAACCACTCCCAAGAATTCAACAAATCATGTAATAATAGCCAATCAACATTTGAATGTACTTCATTGAATCCATGGAATATTAAATTTTTTGGCCATCACATGTATTTTCCTGGGTGATCTTTTGTCTCATTTTTGTCTTTTGCTAGTTGTAGTCTGATCCACAATTTGTGCAAGACCCATAGGAAACAGTGAAGCTGGCCATTCTCAGTTTGCTGAGTAGGCAATTATGTTTGCTGCTTTAGTGTTGAATATCCTTTGCTCCATCACAATGAATACCATTCAATGAAAAGAAAGGTTATTTATAAACAACCAATGAACTAGGTCCAGAAACTTATATAAAATTTGCTTGTACCATTATCATGTTATAAAAGATAATAGATTCATAAAATGAATCTAATCTCCTTTATTCCTGTTGCTGATGGAAAGAGAGAGTGAAGCAAAAAATTTTAAGTTTTCACATGTATTTATTTCTATGGTATTCAGCTTTGTTCGGGTATTTTCCCACGTCATTATAATGGTGCTTTTAAAGTTGTAGCAACATTTCGGCAGAATCTCATCTCCCTCATCAGGCTTCTGCACTGAGTTCACTGTGAGTTAAACTTTCACAGACATTTCTGTTTTAAATTTGGTGCTAGCCTACACTGTGCCAGAATGGTTTTTTCTTCATCCTGATTGGTTGGAGTCCTTCGTCTGTCTTTATTGGTTTTAGAGTTTGCTGTGTTCTGCTTGATGGGTGTTTCTAATATCTTCTGTCTGTTTGGTAGCTTTTTTGTCTTGATTGGCTGGCAACATTGTGTTTCCTGTATTGGAGGCTTTTAGTGCAGCTTGCTCCGAGTAAATGGATGACAATCATTTAATTTGGAAGCTAGATTTCAATACAGAAGCCTGAAGATGGCAGATTAGATTCTGCCAAAACGTTGCTACAACTTTAAAAGCACAACTATAATGACGTGAGAAAATACCTGAACAAAGCTGAATACCATACATATAAATACCCGTGAAACTTTATATATATATATATATATATATTATATATTACTATATATATAATATATATATATATATATATATATATATATATAATATATATGATATATATATATAGATATATATATATATATATATATAATATAATATATTCTGTGCTGTTAGCTTCCTTCGGTATTATCCCACGTCATTGTAGTTCTGTTAAAGTTGTAGCTCATTGTAGTTCTGTTAAAGGTTGTAGCAACGTTTCAGCAGAATCTCATCTGCCATCATCAGGCTTCTGAATGGAAGTGTGTCTCAACTCCTCTGTTTCAAATTTGAGGCTGGTCTCTTCTGATTGGCGATTAACCTGGGTCTGTGTTCATTGGACTTGGAGTTTGATTGATTGGTGTTTCTTGGTTTCTTCTGTCTGTTTTGTGGCTTTTGATTGGCTGGCAGCACTCTGTTTCTTGTGTTGGAGGCTTTCAATGCTGCTTGGCTTCGTGTGAAAGGACGGCTGCTTCTTCATCAGCAAGCTGGGTTCACCTGGGTGCCTGGTGGGGGGTAGTACCTTGACTGTTTGAGTTGGAGGCATCAGAGGGAGTCTGTCTTGTGCTCAGGTGTTTGTCTTGTTGTTGTGGTGTGGAGATCTTTCTATTGGAGGTGCAGGCTTCCAAATGATTGACGTCTGCTGGAATCATCTCTTCTATTCATGCTGTCAGGTCTTTTTTTCAATCACTATGGCTTCTCTGATGATTCTGTGGCTGGGGTTTTCTATAGTGGCTAGGGTTTTGGTGCCATTGAAGTTGATGTTGTGACCTGTGGTTTTCACGTGTTGGAACTAGTGAGGAGGTGTGTTCCAGCTTTTTTACTGCATTTGTGTTCATCTAGGCGGGTACTTATTCTTCTATTGGTCTGTCCAATGTATGTGGCCGGGCATGATGTACAGGGAATTTCGTATATGCCTTGGTTTTCCAGGTCAATTTTGCATAGAGATTTGAAAAAGACCTGACAGCTATGATAGAAGAGATGATTCCAGCAGCACTGTCAATCATTTGGAAGCCTGCACTCTCAAAATAGAAAGATCTCCACACCACAAAACAGACAAACACCTGAGCACAGACAGACTCCCTCTGATGCCTCCCAACTCAAACACCCCCCACCAGGCACCCAGAGTGAAACCCAGCTTGCTGATGAAGAGCAGCCGTCCTTTCACACGAAGCCAAGCAGCATTGAAAGCCTCCAACACAAGAACAGAGTGCTGGCCAGCCCAATCAAAGCCACAAAACAGACAGAAGAAACCAGAAACACACATCAATCAAACTCCAAGTCCAATGAACACAGACCCAGGTTAATAGCCAATCAGAAGAGACCAGCCTCAAATTTGAAAACAGAGCGAAGTGAGACACCACTTCCATTCAGAAGCCTGATGATGGCAGATGAGATTTCTGCTGAAACGTTGCTACAACTTTAACAGAACTACAATGAGCTACAACTTTAACAGAACTACAATGACGTGGATAATACCCGAAGGAAGCTAAACAGCAACAAATGTAAGTACCCGCGAGAGCTTAAAAAAACATATATATATATAATATATATATATATATATATATTATATATATAATATATATATATATATATATATATATGTTTTGTGTTTTTTTTTTTAAAGCTTTCGTGGGTACTTACATGTGTGCTGTTCAGCTTCCTTCGGGTTATTATCCCACGTCATTGTAGTGCTTTCAAATTGTAGCAACGTTTCAGCAGAATCCCATCTGCCATCTCAGGCTCTGTATGGATGTGGGTCTCACAGCTTTTGGTTTCAAATTCGAAGCTGGCCTATTCTGATTGGCTGGGAGTTTTGGGTCTGTGTTTTACTGGATTTGGGAGTTTGATTTGGTGTTCTGGTTTCTTCTGTCTGTTTTGTGGCTTTGATTGGCTGGCCAACACTCTTGTTCCTGTGTTGGAGGCTTTCAGTGCAACTTTCAGTGCACACACAACACACACACACACACACAACACACATATATTTGTGTGTGTTATTATATATATATATATATATATATATAACATTTTATGCTAATCTTAGATTTGATTAACTAAGAATACGCTTTAGAAATCTTTCCTATCTCTTAATCTTGACTGACCAAGCTGTTTTGAGAATTAAGCTATCAGTATGGATAGTCCACAAATCACATATAAGCCCACAAAACTAACACAGTTGGTTCTGTATCCATTTGTTTGTCATGCAAAAGGAAAATTAAGGTAATCTCTTTGCAATAGGTTGGCAGGCCGACACCGATGAATAAAATGAAGATCAGTCATATTTCTTTTTTTT